>JAQBSW010002780.1:0-95852 GCA_029291075.1 Eudiplozoon nipponicum | reverse complement strand
ATGCATCCATCATATATTTCCTTGCGAGTATGGTGTCAACTCTAAGGATTGGACTGGAAATAAGGTCTCGAAATTTTGGAAAAACTCGGAAAATCTGGTTCTAAGGTAATTTTCAGACAACCGGCTGATGGACGGCTTCAGAGTGACGGGACCAGTGAGAACCCATCAATCAATGAAAAAAACAAGCTGTGCACCTGGAAATGTAGAATAATCAAGATTTTGTCGACCGGCAAGTGCTGTCAATTGTCCCGCATAATAAAAAGGTTGAATGAGAACAAGGACAAAGACAGCGCTGCGCAATGACTAGCAATATTTAAGCATAAACGGAGTTTCAGCCTTCCGGGTGCATTAGCAAGATATTTCCTTATGACTGCGGTTTTCGTTAGACGCCTATAGATTTTTACCCATCTAAGTGAAATGTCGTTCAGTTGTTGGTGGGTTAATTTATGCAATAATCGAAATTGGCCCTATTGACAATGTTTTAGCCGTTAGCCTAGAGCCTTCCCAAGCAAAGCCTATTGCTACGTGGAACTCGTATTTCAGTTTCGCCAGCAGAACGGAACATCAAAATCGTTTAGGTCAGCGATTCGGCCGCCACAAATTATTGAGCACTGCAACACTTCAGATATCAACTGTTAATTGGCTGGAATATCCTTGCACTTTTAGAATTTGGAAGTATAACTCTAACCCTGCAAACAGAGCTCGATGTCGCCCGCAACTTTAAAATCTAATTACCCTGTATAGAAATCAATACAAATACCTGATATTCAAACCAACTTTTAGCTTCGTCATGTATTTGTTTGCTCAACTCTGCAGCTCCACTTAACACTGTCGCAAAGGAAATTTCGTCCAAATCATGTTTAGTTTGTGGTTCATTGAAATGCTGGTCTTTACATCGAGTTTAGCTACTAGTTCAACACAAAATTGATGTACTGGTTTGTTGTCGATAAAGGTAGAAACTGCGGTTTGATCAGCTCAATATGACAATCTGAGTACTCTGGCATAAGTTAATATGCTCTCTGTACTTGGCGCTTCTACATGCCGATAAAGGGATGGATCTCGTCAGATACACAGCATATATATCTCTCTCTCCTTATCTGGGAATAATGTCGGTTAAGGTGCAAAGCCACGCGTTCTGCACTGGAAATGCAAAGTGATAATTCAAATATCAAGTAAAGAACTAAATCGCCACAATAATTTTTTAACTACTTATATAAATAGAAAACTATGAAAGACCACTGAATCCATGCTAAAGTCTAGCAAGCGCTTCAGTTTGTTCAGTTGGGTCCTAAACAATAGTCGGATTTTTAACGCTCTCTATGATGGGTGACAATTCCATGTGTTAACCACCAGGGAAAAAACCTCCCTAAAATGTCTCGAAAAGCTTTGTATCTCTTCTACTTAGTCGTTTTGTTTTAAGAAACAAAATAGCGTGTCCAAAACAGATGCTTTCGGTCCTGTGTTTGACGTTTCGTTAAAATCTTTATTTTGAAGCGTGAGCAACAAATATCGGGCTGATTCATCGACTTTTGAGCTGGGTTCGACTAAATTGTTCATGAAAGCTTGTAGAATGTTTTGATAGCAGTTATAGATCCAACCAAATTAGTCCTATTTTCGAGATGCTACTATTCCACTAGAGTCAATGCTGGTGCTCATGGTATATTTAACCCGTTTCCCGGTCCTTTTCGTGTATGCTATAGACTGATTTAAAACACGAATTGTAGTACGAAAGCTTCCGAACCATCAGTAGAGGACTGGTACGCTGCGTGAATAGGTCACAAAACCAATGTCAGTTAGCCAATAATTGCCCTATTACCTCTTCGACAGAAGTACGCACTCAAGTGGTAAACACTCGAAGGACTTGGCTAACGGTATTTATGCCACCCTGGTTCAAACTAGACTTCAATTCGAACCAGGAGTCGGGTTAATCAACCTTCTATCCAGCCCATCTGGTTTTAATTATGCGAAGCATGGCCTTTGTGAATTGAAGGCATACTGTTCGAACACTGGTTTCTAATGGTAATTGTAAAAAACCCGATGTGGTGACCAAATACCCAATGCTTCATAAGCTATTCTTCAAAGTTTTACAACTCTGAAGGGATTTTTAACATCAACGCCTTAACTGTTTTGGACACGTTTATCGTCGCTCTATAGTTAAACTAAGAAAGTTGTTTTTTAAAATAAAACTGGACGTTAAATGCTTTTTACATCAAAGCTTGTACGGGACCCGAAGATGGAGCAAAGTATGACCCGCGATATTTTCCGCAGACACCGAGGTCTGGAGAGTGGCCTTGCGGGAGGCTAACTAATTCGGATTCTTCCTTCGCGAGAGTTAGCCGCGGTTTAGTAAACTATTTGAAATATCTCTTGACCGGTGGCAACGCTTATGATATAGCTGTCGGCAAAAATTGTTTGGGACGTCCGGTAATGGGGTTGAAAGTGTCTTATTTATGCAAGTCAACTTGTAGAAAGCAGATTTTCATGCCTGCTATTCTGTGTTTGCTTAATCTAATGAATTGTTTCTATTTGTGTTTGCTTGGCGATTGTTTCAGCTATCAGGTGGCTCAGCAGCTGAAGTCGCACGATGTGCATAGCAATACCTACAACTACAAGTTCACCTACGCCATAGAAGTTGCGCCCGTCTGTAAAGTAAGTTGTCTAGGCTATTTAAAAGCGTTGCCTAATCGGTTATTGACTTTTATTGTCTAAGGAAGGTGACAACATGATACATGACTGGTGCACTGTGAATCTACGTGATTTTCGTTGTCGCGGGTTGGCGCTTTGCACTATCCGTTTTGCAAGGCTCTGATTGAGCTCCATTTCCAAGTACGCATCGAGTTCATCTTCGTGTTGGCTGGGCGCGGATTCATCCGTTTTCTTCCGAAGGCGTCAACATCATTCGTACTAGCCACTGGAAATGAGGTCCGATCTAATCTTCGTTGACTGGCTATGTTTCGACATGGAATTGTTTGAGCTTTGTACCGCGTTAGGATGGCACGGGAAATTCAATATCGAAACGTTGCCAGCCAACGAAGATTAGATCGTGCCTCATTTCCATTGGTTAATACGAATGCTGTTGAAGCCTTCGGAGGAAAGGGACGAATCCGCGCCCAGCCAAAACGTAGGCCAAATCGATGCGTACTTGGAAATGGGGATCAATCGGATCTTTGCGAAGCTGAGAATGTAAATCATCAACCCGCGTCGACGCCAATCGCGGAGATTCAAAATTGGAACCTCGCATTGCGCAACCATTAAAGGACGATTGATATGTGTTAGCTAGGCGCTTGTTACAAACACGCAATGTGTGCTTATCTCGATACCTAGAATCTAAACCATATCCATCTAGGTCTCATACCTGGCCCACCAAGTAGTAATTCAAATAGTTCTGCACAAGGCAGATTAGACGAAGTCAATGATTTACACGTTACTTGTCTCTTTGGTACTCACCAGAAAAGGCATGCGTGTCAAACTCACTACGCGGTTGATTGGGTTATGCTGATAATTCCATGCAAAACGAGTAACGCTAGTAGTGTTACGGCTAGTTCGCATAACCTCCATGCATCAATTGGCTTTCACCGTTTTCCATACCGACTTTGTAATATCCACCTGTTCCCATATTAACTTGTTCGCCGTGCCTGACAAAGAACTTCGCATAGAGTAACTCGTCGTAATCAGGAATAGACAAACGGAGGATGTCATGATTCAAACTAAACTGTGAAAAATTGAATAATTTATTTTCTCGTGGCTAAGTTTCCGTCCTGCTCACGGGTGGGCTCTATCCAGTAATATTAGCAGCGTCACAACTATGGGATTGCTATTATTCTTCCCCAGCAAACATTATAATGCCGATTTTTCGTTAAAAAATGATAGCTCCAGAGAAATGAGGAAAAGGCTTCAGGTGCTACACAATTCTCGTCATACTTGCCATACCTCCGAATAATCTAGTTGACAGGCTTTGATTTATGCTTAGTTTCAGCGGAAGCCCACTGCCGATTGACGGTCCCATTTGCGTTTTGCTTTGTGCTACTATTTTTTTCCCGTAAAGGCTGTTGGGAGACTGAATAGGCGAATATGTTAAACAGAGCTGTTCAAATGTTGCATTTCATTCTAGTCCATTCATTTATATGGCTGTTTTCGAAGCATATCCACTGTGTAACCTGTTTATTTAGCCAATTAGTCGAACCGTCGGGCGTGTGATTGAAACGTCCTGGCTTGTCCATGGCACGTGTGCTAGCAATGGTGTTGCACTGTCAAGGGGTTGGCGTCGGTTGCCGCCCCGTTGCCGAATCCATTGACGCCTTATAATTTGTTTTCACGCGAATAATTCTATCTGGTCTTGTGAACCAGCAAATAAAAAGTTTAACACTGCTGGTACACCTTGTTTACACACGATGTCATCAATTGAGAGCAGCTCATGGCGAATAATAATTCCAGTCAAGTCATCTATGAGATATGTGATGTGTCCGTTTGGTGTGTGTGTGTGTGTGTGTGTGAGCGAGACAGAGATGTTTTCTCTCTTCGGCGGTTAATTCTGGTCTTAATTGGGCGATAATTCTATTGCTCAATTTATTGTTCATTCGTGCAAATGGATTCGAATAGCTGCGAACGCACACACATCGGACTCCCGGAGCGCAAAGCATGATTGAATCGAGATATCGCTCGAGAACCAGCAAAGATATCGAAATAGTGCACGTTTATGATGGCGAGAAGTATCCGTCGGTGTCGAGTGGGTTTTGCCTGTAAAAGGCACAGATACATTATAATTTGCTTTTAAACGCTGGATGCCTGCTTTCTTTTAGTGCGGGCTGGTTTCGAGATAAGACCACGGGTACGACTCCCGAGTGGGCGGCTGTTATCTGGACTCAAATGTCTACAGCTTTTATCCATTGTGTTTTGGTGTATTTCATTGACTATTATCAGCGCTCCAATACCAAAGCTCGAATCAATGGATTCCATCACAGGTATCACCGATAGCTCCCTTATAAAAGAAACACATCTGTCCTAGTTTAAACTGAAGTAATTGTTTTACTCCATCTGCTCCGCTGGTAGCTGTCGGCGTGAGTCTCACTATTATGTGCGAACATTTCGTAACACTGCAGCTGGCTATTTTACCTCCTCCGCACTGGAATAGACTTCCTCCACCGTGTCTGTCAAATCACTTGGTTGGCGTAGCACAGGCCGGTCTATTGTGTGTAGTAGTAATAGTATTAGTAGTAGTTGTCATTGTTTTAGTCATTTTGTGCATTGAAAACATACTGTTTGTCAATTTGGCAGCGCAGTCAACTTCACATGATGTCATTTACACTGTGACATAAAATCGTGCCCGCACTAAATTTATTCCATCTACCATATTGTTTATAGTGGGTTTGAAACGATGTCATAATTACAACTGAGTAGTTGCGAATTCATACGAAATTCACGTATCAGTAGCCTTATGCTTTTTGTTCATACTGACTTTTGCAAATACTCCGTGCCCTAATTGAAAAAAAATGAGTTAGAAGCATCGGCGTACCTAGTACGTAATTGCATATATGTTAGATCTTAGCAATCAAGAATGCATAACTTTTCTATTTCATTTGACGATATAACGCTTAACACAAAGATATGGTAAGTGATATCGAGGGAAGCCGGAGTATATGGCTTGGCTGAAATAACTACTACTACTACTACTATTACTACTGCTACTACTAATACACAACGGTACAACAGCACAGTAAATTGAGGCTTCACTGCTGCAAAACCATGAAATTCAAAGTTAAGTGTGGGCTGTAATTGAGAACTAGGTGGCCCAAACCCTGGTGAAATTATTCTTCATTGTCACCCGCGCAATCAATGATTGTTTTATCATATATATATACACATATATATATATATATATATATATATATATATATATATATATATATATATATATATATATATATATATATATATATATATATATATATATTAAAACAAAGTAGATAAAGGCCATTTTATTTTCGAGATTACTAAACACGCCAGCTCTACAATCTTTTCATTTATATACATTCTGGGTTTTCAATTGATTAGTGGTAACAAATTTGACTCGCTTTTACTTCTGGTTCTTGTTTTGTCTGATTGGTAAGTGTGTATGCGTTTGTGTTTGTGTGTATGCGTGTTTGCGTGTAAAGGTCATTCTCGCAGTATTGCAAAGTGATGTCTGAGATCTGGTCATTATTGTTTTGATGGCTTGAGAATTAACCATTTGTGCGCATTGTTCGCTGTTACATGTACAAGTGCTATTTTTCCCAGTGTAGTTGATCGTTTCACCCTGTTGCGCAAATTCGTATTTTGCACATGGTAACAGCGCCAGTGTGGATTACAGTGTTGAACGCACATATTGTTTGGAAACTTCTGTCACCGTATGCGCCTCTGTTATTTACACTTCAGTTTGTTGCCAATCCGATTGAATGTTTGTTGATTCTAGTCGAGGGCCTATTTGTTCTTGACTGGATACTAGCAGATTGTTGTTGAATTTTGTTATTATTGGCCAGTCGATAAGAATATCATGTTGATGAAACTTTTGAATATTTAGGTCAAATGGTTAATTCTGAAGCCATCAAAACAATGACCAGATCTCAGACATCACTTTGCAACACAGATTTGCAATCACCTTTATCAAACCGGCAGGCACACACAAACACCAAACGCATATACACCCACCAACCAGCCAAAACAAGAAATAGAAGTAAAAGCGAGTCAGATTTGTTACCACTAGCATAATCAATTTAAACCCAGAATGTATATAAATGAATGATTGTAAATGGCTCTTATCTCAGTAATAATAGTGGTTTTATATTTCCTAATTATAAATATATATATATATATATATATATATATATATATATATATATATATGTATATATTAATGCACGCGTAGTTGATGGTTGACATCGTCCAACTGTCTGTGTTTTATCCAATATATATTTGTTTTTGGCGTAGTGCCGGCTTCTGCTGATGAGAAGCCGGTCAGCACGGACTCCATGCATCTTTTTGATGCTGACTTTGGCATTTCCTCTTATATTTGAGCCGACTTGTTTCTAGGTGCACGGTGACTAATAGGTGAATGCATATTTGTCAGTTTTTCGCCCCAACGTATATTTAAAGTCGCATTTATTTTTCTGTTGATGTTCTTCCTTTTTTGTTTAACTACACAAATGACCAATCGAGGATGACATTGTCTGCCTGCCGAAGGCACTGGCTCAACGATTGGGAAATATTTCACAACTTGCAATAGTGTACAAAATCGCCGACAAAATTCACCTAATAGACCCGAAAACCTGTCAAGGTAAGTGAGGACTAACGTATAGACGAAACAGTAGAACAGCATAATTCACAAACACATGCTTAACTGCCACGTATCTATAAAATAATTTTCTTTGTTATGCTCCCCCATTCCAAGAGAGAATGGATTAGCTAGATTCAGTTTTCCCTCTGTTAGACGATCTGCCAACGAAGGCAGGCAAAGGATACGCATTTTGTGTGCGGACGAACGCTTTCGACACTTCTCCTGTAAGTCCTTCACACACATAGCAGGAAGTGATATTTTAGGCTTTTTAAATCATGTATGCGATCCCATTGTTTCTGACCTGTCGCCGAACAAAAATAGCAAAAGTTACCGTCGGTCGCACGTACTCACACGTTTCGACCTTCAACGAGCATCATTAAAGCAAGATGGCAAACTGATTTGTGAGGGTCTCACCAAAGTGAATATATAAGGTAAGCAAAATTAAATATGCGACTCTCCTCCGTTGTAGTTTTGCATACATCGAACTTGACTGCGGAATGTCGGCTGTACAACTTCTAACCGTTCCGAGACTGGTTAATTGCAATGCGAGTGGTGTTTACTTCAAGCTCGCAAACTTGATTTAAAGAATTGTCACCACCACCCGCGCAAGCAATGTTTTTTTTAAATTGAACTTTGGTTGCCAGTGCCGGGAGTTCAATCATGCCTATTCCCGATGCATGGTCGATAATAGGTCTTCTGTCTGGTAGATGGGCATCATCTACCTGTGGCATCTCATTCTAAGACGCCAGTGATGTAAGCTTTTTTCAGTGGCCTGAAATTGCTCTACGCCTCTGACATGCTGGATGTCAGTGCGTGCGACTGGCGGTAGTTTGGCTATGTTGTTCGACGACTGGTTAAATACATTGGGATTGGTGTTTACTTCAAGCTCGCAAACTTGATTTAAAGCATTGTTGATTATTGATTAACTTTTCTTTTGTTGCCAACACGCGCGCGCAGTGCGTGAAGTAGATGACCAGGTCTATTTTGCTAATCCGTTTACGGCGATCGCGACCGCTCGTCAACTGACTGAGTTCATTGTTGTTGAAGTGGAAGATGATGATAGAGGTGGAACAGAGTCGGGCAGCGTCATACTGGCAGACGTCGACAATGCGACTAGTTCAGTGGCTCTTAATCGGCATCGAAAGCTGTCCTCTACTTTGGCGAGCGAGATCTGTTTATCATCATCAGCATCTTCGCATTCCACCAATAATACCGTCAAGTCGGCTCAAAAGCGCCGCAAAGCAGGCGGCAAATTCCATCGATTAACCGCAGCTCAACGCAAAGACGCGGAATGGACAAACGGTCTCGAGGCGGATTCCGACTTGCGTTTAGCACACCACGTTTATCCGGTTAGCAGAGCTAAAAAGCGACAAAGAATAAACTCGACAGTAGCAAAGGGTCAATCGGATCCACATTTTTTCAGGGGTACGTTTTTATTGTAAAACATTTATGTTACTTTTAATTACTAACATTTGTCAGTATAAACTAAGAATTGCATAGTGTAGAAAAGGCAATTCCTCCGGTGGAACGTTTTCTTTCTTATTCGGAACTCATCACGTACTGGCCAGAATTTGCCGCGGACAGGGCTCGAACCCGGGTCACGTCTGATTCGGAATCTGTTGCCCTAACCACTGCGCAACCTTGCCGCACACTAAACACAATTTTCAGTCATATACTAATGTGTCGTATGGTTGCTTCGTGATTAGAGCACCAGATTTCGAAGCAGACGTGCCAAGATTTGAGCCCTGTCCGCGGCAAATTTTGGCCAGTAAGTGATGAGTTTCCAATAAGAACAGAACAGGGCTACTTGTTGTATTGCCTTTTCCACACTATAAAATACTTAGTTATGCTGACAATTGTAAGTACTTAATGAGTCAGGTGTTGATATCAAGTTCAGAACCTTGGGTAAAGTATATTGTTTGACTCATTGGCTATCAGACTTCAGCGGGAAAATTTAGACCTCGTTTTAATGCTCTAGTGTAGCATCATCAACATAATCAGTTTCATTACATCAGTATAATTTACTGGTTATTCATTTTTTCTTGATCAGTACTTCTTGATTACGTTTTGACTTTGTCAAATACTCAGCTATTGGAACAACTCTGCCGGGTGAATTTGTCAGAACCCCGCTCCTTATGTGCACTTAACAGAACATGTTATAATCAGACACAACAAACGGAGAGCTTGATCTTCCTGGTGGTGGAATTCAGAGTAACCAATGCCAATACGACAATTTACCAGGCCTATTCACTAAACCATGCTTCCCGCTAAATTCCCGCAGATTTTCCTCCATTCAATTTTCTCTGGTGCTGAGAGTAAGGTGTGGCGTCATCGCGAACAATAGTTTCCGATCGAGACATGGCTGACCTAATTTTCTCTTGGTTTCAGTTTTGCCACCGGAGTTGCACCGATGGCTTGGTGATCAGGATGTTAAACTTGCATTCTTCAACAATAGTTTAACCAGCTTAAACGACGTTCCATAACAAGGTTCTATAGTTTTACATTAATTTAATGTGCGGGTGGTGGTAACAACTCTTTAAATCAAGTTTGCGAGCTTGAAGTAAACACTAATCCAATTTTATTTAACCAGACGTTGAACAACATAGCAAAACTACCGCGTGCATGCTTACGAAAATCGCATTTTACTACACAAGACATTGCGACGGTGAGGTCTATCAAGCACTAAGCTAACATTATCATTATTTACTCTTTTACGAATACGCGACGATATTGGTCCTGCTCCAGATCTCTTTTTCTGGCTGACGCGCACTCGCGGGTCATCCAGTTTTAATTTGCTTTGCCTACAAGCAACCTGCTGTGCGCATACAGAAAATTTATCTGGCTGTTTAAATTTCGCTTTTAAACCGCAACTGTGCGACTGACTGTATTGATTTTCTTTTCCCATTTTTTACGCTTTCTCAGCACCTTTGAGTATTCAGAAGGCGAAAAGTGATGATGACGATGATGATGATGATGATGAGGAAGACGACGAAGATTACCACGAACTTGTGGACGATCAATTCAGTGTGGTGTCGAATGCGACTGGCCGCACCGGTAAGTGAGTCGAAATTTGATGCCATCTTATTCCTACTAGCACGTGAAACCGTAAGGTAATTTAAAAAGGCCTGAAAAGAAACATGTTGCACGACAGGAAATAGATTAATTACCTTTTCCTTGTTGGACGCCACAAGATGTTTGCATCCACAGTCCATCTGATTAGTCCAGATATTTCGACTTCCGGTTTCCGAGGTCTTTTTTTCAACGGAAAGCACATCCAACAAAAAATGTACAAACACATATACATACACGTACATGCATATATGCATTCATACATGCATACGTACATACATGCATGAAGACATGGATACACACATATGCATACATGCTTACATATGCGCATACACACTTGCATCCATACATACATGCGTGCATACGTACATGCATACACACATAAATACAAACACACATACATACATGCATGCATACACACAAATACAAACATACATACATACATACATACATGCATACATACAAACACACATACATACATATATGCATGCATACATAAATGCACACATACCTACATACGTACATACAGGTATGCATGCATAAGCTGAAATCTAGGCCTTCCACACAGTGGTTTTCTGTTAAATCTAAGCTTTTAATGCAGAATTCGCAGAGCCTTCAATGAGACGTTTGGCACATTTATAACATACCTAGAATCTTAAAGATAATGGGTCCGCAGTGTAGCTTGATCAATTGATTAACATGACGAATAGAGATAACCAAACCTGAGTTTAATAATTTAACATGCACGAGTGTCTAGTCGTTTAATGGAATTTCCTCTCTGACACAGTCCGCAGGACGTGTATCGCATTTTCCAAGGAATCTGCATTACTTACCTATTTCTCGTGTTGCGTTACGAGTTGTTCGCATTCGCTGTCTTTCAGATTTTGCCAGATATTTCCGCCTTCGGATATGGTGGCTTTTTCAATGGAATGCACATCACACACACAATTGACAATAAAAATGTCAAGTGGAATATTTTCGTTTAAACTGCCCCATTTATACTTGTTGTTAGATCTCTTAAGCATGATAAATGTCATTTTCTATTAATTAATTACGAGTGGCACAATGAAATAGTAAAATTAAATTAGATAAAGATAGTGTTTCAATAGAATAGAAAGTTAAAATAAAATTTAAAAAGCGGTCATAAAAGAATTTTTAACATTGCATGCCAAAGAAAAGTTGCCTTTTCCACCAAAAAACGTTAATCTTTGTTACACTACCAAAAGAATCTAAGTTAATAAGTACAATAAAAGGTAATCAAGGATTAAATTATAACATAATCTGAAAATAAATTAGGAGATATTGAATTACTCACCCTCCACCTCTGTAAGTTTATAACAGTCCAGTGTTATTATTCTTTTACTTGGTCGAGTTTCTGCAAGCTCTGCTTTCTTTTTTTGTGACTAGCTGTCGCACGATTATAGGATCCTTTGTTTGCTAAACAAGGTAATTAAGGTTTACTTCTGCGGTCAGGCAACTGTTTTCTATATATAACAGTTAAATACTGTTTGTTGCGGAGAGCTAATATATATGCAAGTATGTATTAGGTTTTGCGAACCTAGTAACAAAATAGTTCAGTTGTGACCAGCATGAAAGTAAAGTATAATCTCATGCACATTTGTTTCGTGCTTACTGGCGATTCATCAGTAGGAACCGGTATTACGCCCTTTAACCACTATATATTTGGTCAAAGAATGTGGGATATTTAGTGGTTAAAGGGCGTAATACCGGCTCCTACTGATGAGGCGCCAGTAAGCACGAAACGAATGTGCATGAGATTATACTTCCGTTCATCTAGGAGATTGTACCGTCCTATTATCCCACATTCTTCGACCAAAATATATAGTGGTTAAAGGACGTAATACCGGCTCCTACTGATGAGTCGCCAGTAAGCACGAAACGAATTTGCATGAGATTATACTTGGTGCCGTCGTCGGGCTCATGTGGTATTTATAGGAGATCCGATTGCCGGTCGGAAATCCACCACGCCCTGGTGACACCACCGCCATAGCCCCGTTAGCCCATGTACGATCGGCCATCGAGGCATATATATATCTATATATATATATATATATATATATATATATATATATATATATATATAATTAACGATCATAGGATACAAACTTGAAATAATTCAGCTGAAGTAAGGGAGTTTAAACCACTTGTGGCCCCTCGCCTGCTCTAACTAGATCATTAACATCGTTCTCAATATCAGGTGCATTTAATAACTGTTCCAGCTGTCTGCTGGCGACGAGAGCCGGAGATGGCTCATTCCGCATCCCTTGCATTATGGCAACCATGATACGTTTGAAATCTCCACTAAGATCGTCATGAATGTCCTTATCAAGATTGCGGCTATGCAATTCTTTGTAGGCTAGCTTCACACCATTAATTTCCTGGTTTGTTAGATTGCATAAAATCAAAATAATGAGACTCTCTCGGGTGCCAATCCCATCAGTCGCGTCATATAGTAGGTTGGCAAGTAGCATTGAACGTGGCATCATCATCATTCGCACCAATATCCGAAAATTGCAGATAACTCCTTCTCAAGATTCTTCACTAAATCTCGGCCGTAGGTTGCTTTAAAAGCCACACGCATCTTTTGCCGTTCACAAGAAGTTTTGGATGCTAACACATCGATAATTGCCTTTTCATCAGTCCCTAAGCCTTTCATAGCTGTCCGAAGTCGACCTTACAGTTAGTCGGTACAGTTGATGCAAAGCTTTTGTAAATGTTAAACCAGCTGAGCTAACATTCGGCCCAAATCCTGCACCTGAACATTGAGCTCCGCCGGATGATCCACCGAGAGAAACAGAAGATTGAACTGTAGAGGCATTTCCTGGATAAACAGTAGGAATAGACGATATCCCCGCTCCTGGATATACTCCTGGACTCGGATGCTGAGCAACTCCGGGATATGCTCCTGAACTTGTAGGTTGGGCAGCTCCGGGATATGCTCCTGAACCTGGAGGTTGAGCAGCTCCCGGATATGCTCCTGAATTAGGTAGTCCAGCTCCAGGATATGCTCCTGAACTTGGTGGTTGAGCAAATCCTTGATTTGTTCCTGAATAAGGAGGTACTCCAGCTCCAGGATATGCTCCTGAATTTGGAGGCTGCCCAAACCCTGGATAGGCTGCAGCATTTGGATTTTGTCCGACTGCTGGATAGGGTCCAGAATTCATAGGCTGCCAAGCTCCTGAAGACTGTCCTTGACCTGGATATGCTCCAGGATAGGGCTCAGGCGCACTAGCTAAATTAGGATTCATCTGCGATGGATAGCCTCCAGCCCCTGGATAGGCTGGCACTGGTTGGGCTGGAGGTGCTTGCCAGCCATAACCAACCTGAGGATTGTTGTTTACTCCCCAACCAAACGTACCACCTCCCTGATTAGGTGGATATCCAGCCATTTGATCTTACTCTATTCGAAATTGTCAAAATAGACTTGTACGTAAATTTCTAAAAAATAAGAACCAAAGTCCAGTCACAAGTTCAGCCAATGACAGGTTTCGTTGTTTTCACAATTGAATATTTAATCCTTAAATTTAATTGAAGACGGTTAGGCTGAAATAAACAATTCAATAATGAAAATGCACCCGAAAGTGTTTGGAACTATTTATCAACGGCCGTCATTCCGATACATTCTAAAATGGAATGACAAGCAATGCGTTATAAACGCTCGCAAAAGGGTTCAACAGTCACAGGATTACATGGACTCCTGGACAGTACCCCGTACTTCCGAATGGCGAATGAGCTCTCAACAGCCACCGGCAACCATACTATTTACTGCTGCCTTGCAGACTGCGCTTGGATGTGCAAAGGCTAGAGGTGCGTCCTCGATCAAAAAACCGAGTGGTGAGGGGACACCACTTGTACCAAATTCCCAAGAAACTCCATGAAATGTCATGGAGCCGGCTTATCCTCCAAAAGGAGTCAGCCGCAGTAAAGTAAAGTAAGTAAGTAAGATTATACTTTCCGTTCATGCTAACTGTTTTCCATGTTTGTTAGTTAGAAATTCATTCTACAAATTTCTACGGGGAGACCGCATGCACAAATGAAACTTCGCATACCACACCAATGCCTTCATGCCAATTTTCTTTTGCACACTTCAGATTAAATATTAGATCTTGGCGTGTATATGGGGCTTTTGCCATTTATCATCCGAATTTAATCAATGTCTTCTTGGAATGCTAAGTTACGTGATTCATGTTTACGCCTGTGGACTGAGCAACTGTGTTCTATGTTTGTTAACTAGAAATGCATTCTACAAGTCTCTACTTTGAGACAAGACATAGAGGCGAAACTTTGCGCACCTCATCACCGCCTTTATTTCAAATTTCCTCGTGCTTTGCAGAAAAAACGAAAGCTCACCTGATTTTGTGTGCGACTTTCATAAACAATGCGTTCTGCTGTTCCGGAAACATTCTTCAAACTAGCTTTGTTTAGTCTGAGATGCGCGTGGATTCGTTTCTTGTGTTAAACAGGCATTTTATTGTGTAAACACACGTCGATTGTGCATTAGACGTCCGAGAAGTTACTGCTTTCCTACTTCTCAAAATAAATATTTCGGATGTCGCGTACCCCTTAATTGGTATGTAGACAAGCATCGCCTTTTCTTTTGGGCTCGGTTTCATGGCTTTTTTCTGGGTGTTTCTGCTCCATGTTTGCTTCGACGAATTTTTCGGGATATTCGTTTTTTAATTAAACTTTTATAGCACCCGTGGGTTTGGTCCAGAAATTCATCAAAACACGTATTCTTTATGCCGTAGGGTGAATTACGTGTTAAATTTCGCTTCTGGGTAGTTGGGACAGTGTTGTGGTGATGGATGTATCACCCGGCCAATGTCTGCTTTCGATATATTTTCCGTTATAGGCAAGACAGTGCGTCAGCCTGGGGGTTTTCGTGCTCGCATGTAAACTGATTATCACTGTCCACTTTGTTCCGATACCTTCCTTTATGATTATAGGGGGGTATCATCAACATTGGTCAGGTATGTGTGGCAGTATTTTCTATCCGTCGCCATTCGATCGACTTTTGCGGAATATTAACGCTTGAAGTTGAATTGGACATCCTTGATGTGCACATGCTGGAAAGATGTTTTGGATGACTTGTGTGTATGTGGCATGACGGGTGATGACTGCCGATGAACGTAAGGCCGAATTCGATGGTTCTCCTTAACAGGGATGCACAATCAGAAGTATCGCGAACACTATTGATTGGTATTTCTATTTTTTGCTGGTTGAAGGGTTGGAGCTGTGCCATGTTGATTAATGACGCTATTGCCCTTCATGGTGGCCGGTTCTGATTCGTCAGTAAACTGTAAATTCTGGCCGCGTGTGAGCCGACTGGATTCGCTTTTTCAAGACACATGATATTCTGAAAATCATGTCTGCGAGCTTGAAATAAACCCCAATCTCATTGTATTTAACCGGTCGTCGAACCACATAACAAAACTATCGCCAATCGCATGATATTGTCGATCTAATTAGAATTCGCATCGTCGGTTCCTTGTTGGGTTGCTTCACACGCAGTTTGCGATCCTACGCCATGATAGATCTTCCGTAGTTTCAGATCTGTTTTTACATACCTGGCACAGTTTGACTTTTTGGGTGTCATTAAAAACGTTGCTCAGTTTATTATTCCAGGCATGGGTAGGCATAAGAACAATATCCAAGCCTTTGTCTGGCTCCGCGAAATTAATGTCGTTGTGTCGCAATCCTTCAAGTCCATTAGTGTACTGCCTCTCTATAAAATGTATTCCCTTGTGTCGTTTTTGAGACCACTCGTAGGCAACGCGTAGTTCAGCTTTAAATAGGGAGCAAACTTTAACTTCTTATGAAACTGCTGATGTAACATCGTCATATAGACCTTTACCTTTACTTTTACTGCGGCTGACTCCTTTTGGAGGATAAGCCGGCTCCAATTTCATGGAGTTTCTTGGGAATTTGGTACAAGTGGTGTCCCCTCACCACTCGGCGTTTTGATCGAGGACGCACCTCTAGCCTTTGCACATCCAAGCGCAGTCTGTAAAGGCAGCAGTAAGTTGCATGGTTGCCGGTGGCTGTTGAGAGCTCATTCGCCATTCGGAAGTACGGGGTACTGTCCAGGAGTCCATGTAATCCTGTGGCTGTTGAACCCTTTTGTGGCGGGGAACACACGCCGAGTCATGGTGCCGTCGTCGGGCTCATGTGGTATTTTATAGACTCTCCATTGTGATTTCTGCTTTTATCTTTATCTTATCTTTTCGCAATTTACCGAATTTTAGTACAAGCGTTAAGACCTCGTTCTACAGTTCTGATGGGATCAAATTCGTGTCGATTTAAAGTGAATGCGTCAGGGTTCTCTGTAATTGCGTTGTAGACTTGCTCGTTAGCTAATAAATCTTTGTGTGGTTTCTTATCTTCTCTGTCGACTGCATTCACAACCAGGCGATTCGCAGCTCCCTTGAATACACAAGCTACGAAGTTCCGACCCTGAGATCCAGTCGTCCATATTGGCAAGTGGCAGGTTCTGAGCTTCTGTTTTTAGTCGTCCTTAGCATTGTCGTAGTTGCATTTTTTGTTCAATTATTCAAGGAAATTGGTCATTCTTGATGCCTCACCGTATCTGCATTTCAGTAGACTGCGTTTATTCACCTCTCGATGTGGCAACGGAGTCCCACGGCACTTAAGTTCATAAATAAATTGTAGTTTAGTACTGCCAGAGTTTTCCTCGGACAGGGTTCGAAACTGAAAACATGTAAGCTTCCGAATCTGGTGCTCTAATCATTGAGCCACCCTAACGCACACTATACACAATTTTCAGTTATATACTGACTAATGTTTCTTGTCATTAGGTGGAGCCTATATAGAGTTCTCTTAACCCAAAAGTTCCAACTGACCATTCGCAATCTGTCGTCAACGCGCAGACACCACACTACATAAGGAAGTGGTGTTGAAATAACATTTATATATTTACACGGACATTGGTTGCACGGGTGGTGATAAAATTACTTTAAACGTGATTTCAATCCTTATATAAACACCTGACCTATTAATCACTTACATTTTTCAGTATAGACTAAGAATTGTATAGTGTAGAAAAGGAAATTCATCCACTAGTCCGGTTTCAACCTTATTAGGAACTCACCACGTAATGGCCAGAATTTTCCGCACACAGGGATCCAACCTGGGCCGTCTGCTCCGAAATCCGTGAATCTGGCCACATGTAAAATTTAAAATTTGCTTATCACGCCCGTAAAATTGTTTGTTTTTTTGCTTTTTATGCGTCTCAGGTGCTTCCACTTCTGGTGGACGTCGTTCCTGTTTTTCTTTAGTCTCTTACGGAGCGTCGTTGGGGACTTTGTCGACTAAGCACAGCCCGGCCTCTGTGTGGCTGATGCGCAGCTCTGGTGGGCAAGCGGATTCCGATTCCGGCAGTGTGACTGTGCATGCAAGATGCCATTTGGGGAGGTTGTTAAAACCTGGTGATACAGTACTCGGGTAAGCTATTCGTATTTACATTTTCTTGTTGTTTTTGGTGTTTTACCTTATCGGCACTCGAACGGTGAATTTCTCTTTGCTAACACACAAAGTGCTCCTCATTCCGTTCACTTTTATCCGCATAGTTAACTTGCTGTTATAGTTCTGGGTCCTTCGGTAGTCCAGTGGAACAGTTTTGGTGCTTTGTCCCTTTGTCCTCAGGCTCGTATGAGACCCACTTTGCAAAGGTCTTTAGTCCTCATGTTTGTACCACTATGCTCATCAGAATTTTGTATTCGTTCAAGTCTTCTTGGGCAGCACAGACGAAAGCAAGGACGCTTTTTACTAAGCTCCTTGCTAAGTAGAGCACGAAGGTCAGATTTAGTCCTGGTTATGGGTTACATGAATGCTCAAGTTGGGCGCTTAAGTATTGCAGAATTTCATTTAGATGAAAGGTACATTTTAAGCTCGGCTCGTAACGATAATGGTGAACGGCTTTTGGATAGCTGCGCTGAACACAGACTATATTTAAGTTGTAAAAACTTCAGACGTAGTGTTAAACGTTGTGCTACATGGCGTCCTCCAGCATCCGGACAACGGTGGACTAAAATAGATCATGTGGCAATTAGTTATAGATGGCGTGGTTACATCCAGGATTGAAGCTCTTTTTGGAAAACTTATATCGACTCGGACCATTCACTTATCCGTTGTAGATTAGCACTAAAATTTTCCGGAAAAATAATTAAGAATAAACTCCAAATTGACGTAGGCAAACTCGAACAACCGTCTTGCCGACAAAATTATGAAAATATCCTAAAGGCTAATCTAACTGGTCTGGATGGCGAAAATCCGAATATACTTTGGTCCAAGATAAGTTCAACTATGCACAATGCAGGTACTACTGTATGTGGTATTGCAGGCCTTCGTAGAAATAATCCCTGGCTCTCTGTAAAATCTATGAGATACTCGAAACAAGGCGCCAAATTCCACCTGGCTCGGCTCATAATAATACTCGTCGCAATATAAGACGCCAACTAAAGCACAGTCTAAAATTCGATCTAGAAATAATTATTGGACCAGAAAAGTTAAAGAAATGGAAGAAGCGTTCGCGTCAGGTAACAGTCGCTATTTGTTCCAATTTATTCGCGCAACAGGTTCGAGAAAATTAAAAGTTAGTAAAACTATAAATGATAGTAAAAACCATTTAATAACCGATAAAATTAGTCGTCTTGTTAGGTTGGCTGAACACTTCACAGATCAATTTTCTTGGGCACCGTCGTCAGTTCCGATTCTCGAAAGCATGTTTGCATAAACAATGTGGAATGTTATCTTGCAGAACCTTTAGAGTTAGAGGTACGCGATGCAATCCTATCTCTTAAACGCCGCAAAGCCGCAGGCCCCAAAGATCTGCTTTCAGGATTATTTAAGGATGGTTGCGATTTAATTTCAGGACCATTGGCCAAACGTTTTCATACTATATGGAATGAGGAAACCGTACCACTTGACTGGAATGAGTCGACCATCTTCAAAAAAGGCAATCGTAATTCGTGCGATAACCATCGTATCTAGGTTATTTGCTTGGATTATCCTACGTCGTCTTAACGCTTCACGTGATTCACATACAAGAGAAGAAGAGGCCGGATTCCGCTCACGGAATGGTTATATAGATAATATTTTCCGTTAAGACAAGCTCTTGAACAGGGACATTTATATCGCCGTCCCACAATAGACGTCTTTATAGTCCCAAAGGGTGCATTTGACTTGGTGGATCGCAATTTTTTACTCCATATTTTGTCCAAAAGTGCTGTTCCCACAAAAATTTCTAATATTATATATAATGGTTCCTATTGATGAGTCTCCAGTGGGCACGAAACGAATGTGCAGACGAGGTTATAATTCCCCTTCAAGCTGTTTTTGGTTTATCCTTCTGGTCACAATTGAACTAATTTCCGTCTTTCCGTGGTAACCAAACCGCATTGCATATATATGGAAAGCTCGAAAACTTGATTTAACGAATTGTTACCACTACCCGCGCAATCAATTATTGTTTAATTGTATTGTCTATGTATATATGTGTGTGGCGTAAGCTACAAACAGCTAATGTTCGTGACTGCATAAAAAATGTGCAGCCGACATTTCCAGTTAAGTATAATGTATGCAAGACTACTAGAGGTGAGAGCCGCATATCTAATTTTGCTTCCCATATATATGCAATGCGGTTTGATCCTCGCTAGTCAGTTTGCCGTCGTACTCTGATGATGATCATGGAAGGTCAAAACGCATCAGTGCATTGCGACTGGCGGTAGCTTTGCTATGTTGTTCAACTACTGGTTAAATGGAATGGGATTGGTGTATACTTCAAGCTCGTAAACTTGATTTAAAGAATTGTTACCACCACCCGCACATTCAATTATTGTTTAACATTTACCGACGATACGGATTATAAAGGTCTCTTGTCGTCAGGACAATCAGCTAGTTCGGAGCATACATTTGAACCATTGAATAATCAATGTAACTATATATATATATACATTTGAACCATTGAATAATCAATGTAACTATATATATATATATATATATATATATATATATATATATATATATATAAGTGTGAATGGCCTATTTATTTCGAAATACTAAACTTCGCTCTACAATCTTTCATTTATATACATTCTGGGTTTTCATTTGAATTTTTTACCACCTACATATTCAATTGAAAACCCAGAATATATGAATAATTGTAAACGAATTGTATTCAATAAATGGCCGTATCTTCTATATATATATATATATATATATATATATATATGTATAAATAAATATAGTGTTGGTGACAATTCTTCAAAATCAAGTTTGCGAACATGAAGTAAAAACCGATCCCGTTGTATGTAACCAGTCTTCGAATAGCATTCGCAGCATTACCGCCAGTCGCACGCACTAACGCGTTTCGACCTTCCATGTTCATCGTCATGAGAAAGGCGCAATGCTGTGTTGGTCGACGACTAGTAAAATACAATGAGATTGGTGCTTACTTCAAGCTCGCAAACTTGATTAAAAGAATTGTTACCACCACCCGCGCAATCATTGATTGTTTAAGAATTACTGGTGTTTGAATAAAAAAACCTTCAAATTTCTGCAACAATATGCCTAAAAATATTGGTCCATAAATTTCAACCAAACAGGAAATTTAAATTGTTTCGCAGCTCTGGACAACATCTATTAATTGCGATCACCTCTAAACAGGGAAGCATACTCACAGTGCGAACTTTAATCAAAATTGGAAAGCACTTTGTTGGCATGTCCCATTTTTTGAAGGGCAAAATATGTTTTACTTTTAGACGCACGTACAACCAAAACCTAATTTTGCCCACACCTTGTTGGTATGAGCTCCGACATGCGTGAATCTAATCTTCCACTGCGCCTGCCTCCATACGATTGTCCACAGGAAACAATTGCAGTGGTAGTTACCTTTAGTTGACGAATTCAGTGGAATGTTGTCTCTCTTGCTGGGCAGAGGATGTTTGTTGATGAATGTAATGAAAACTGGTTCAACTGCAATCTATCTCCTATGCACTTCGTTGCCTCCTCGCCTTTGTATTATAGGTGAATATACACGGGCATTTTACCGACTGTATAATCATTCAAAACAGATTTTATTACAACTTTAGGTTTATATTTATCTAGAAAAAGTTGCGTGTAAACAGTAATGATAAGAGTATTATGCACAATCCAGTTCAGTTTGCGAACAAATACGCAGTGTACTAGTGAACCACGTGTTTGTTATTATACAACACACAGCATGACCAAGTAAAGAAGGCAGACGAAATATTTTGGTTAAGAAAAAACGAATACTAGAAAAAGAAAAAAATTGCGTTAGTCAAAACGAAGACCATGTAATTTCAATTAATCCAGTTTCGCAGAAATACTTTTAATTTAATTCCTCATTATTCTTCTTCGGCATACACATCGACATACTATCCTTGATCGGAGCCAAAGTCGAACTCACCTCTAGACCATATGTTTGTCTGTCTAGTTGACAGTCGAAAATGAATTAATTATCTGGACAGAACACGCGCTTCTTTCTGTTTAAATATACAAATTCAATAGTTTTATCTAACGGTACATTAGCAAATAATGATCAACATCGAACGAACAATCAGATACTATTTGTTTCGGAGAACCAATATATATATATATATATATATATATATATATATATATATATATATATTCATTGTACCCTTCTTATGTGCAAAAACAAAAGAAATTTTATCAGATATAAGAAAATTTTCTTTCTCATGGTCTTCTCAAATATCTACTCATGAACATATCTTAGTATATAAATTGGAAAGCAAAACAAGATAGAAATATGTGAAGAAAGAGAGTGTGAAAAATAGAAACCAATCAATTTGCGTGCGTGACATCCAGTTCAAGCTCAATGCTTGTACGTGCTTCTTCTGCTTACATAAATCCAGCTGCAATTTGTTTATCCATAAGGCTTCGTATGTGGCTAGCTCCCTTTTGTTTTTGCATTTAGTAATTACTTTGAATGCTACGTCTGGAGAACATACGTGCGTTGTTTCGATGATGTGTTGCGCAATAGCAGACGTGTATTCACCATTTGATTTAAAACAGGATTATATATATATATATATATATATATATATATATATATATATTTATTTATTTATTTATAATATCCATGCCTTTTTAATTTAACGCAGTATATTTATAATTAGGAATACAGAACACATTAATAACAAAGTGGATAAAGGCCATTTATTTAGTGAATACTAATCATCTCTTATACAATCATACATATTTATACATTTTGGGTTTTCAATTGATTATGCTAGTGGTAACAAATCTGACTCGTTTTTACTTCTGTTTCTTGTTTTGGCTAGTTGGTTACCACTTTGTTATTAATGTGTTCTTTCTTCCTAATTATAAATATACTAATAATAAAAGGCATGTATTATAAATATATATATATATATATATATATATATATATATATATATATATATATATCAATTATGTATTAGGTGTTGCGCACCTAGTAACAAATTAGTTCAATTATGACCAAAAGGATAAACCAAAGACAGCATGAACGGAAAGTATAATCTCATGCACATTCGTTTCGTGCTTACTGGCGACTCATCAGTAGGAGCCGGTATTACGCCTTTACTCACTATATTTGGGTGAGGAATGTGGAAATTTTGGACGGTAAAATCTTCTAGACGAATGTGTAAACCTGCAGTAGTGAAGTTAACATCATATAAAGTTTCGACAATGCGACTTCAACGCTAACTCATTCTGAATAAACACATTCGTCTAGGAGATTGTACTGTCCTTTTTCACACATTCCTCGTCCAACTATGGAACGTAATACCGGCTCCTACTGATGAGTCGCCAGTAGGCACGAAACGAATGTGCACGAGATTATACTTTCCGTTCATGCTGTATTTGGCTTATCCTTTTGGTCATAATGGAACTAATTTGTTACTAGGTTCGCAACACCTAATACATACATGCATATATATTAGTTCTCCGCAACAAACAGTATTTAACTTTTATATATTGCAATTAATGATGTCATGCTTACCACGAAATGTGATAACATATCGATCAAGGCCACAGTGTATGGATTTACTGGAGTAACAGTTGTTCAGAAATAGTTGTAATTCTCAATTTCGGTGAACTATAGCATAAGTTGATATCCATTATGTTGGTACCATGTGGCGATTTGGCAACCATATTGTTCGTACCATGTACCTTTTCAGTACTAAAATATAGGTATCGGTTACTACCACAATAGCCATAGTGTTAGTATCCTTTGCAGACTCGATATATATATTATATAGAGTGAGTTAGCGTGGAAATCGCATTTTCGAGACTTTATATGATGTTAGCTTCACTACTATAGGTTTACACATTCGTCTAGGAGATTGTATCTTGAAATTGTCCCCACATTCTTCACCCAAATATATAGTGGTTAAAGGGCGTAATACCGGCTCCTACTGGTGATTCCCCAGTTGGCACGAAACGAATGTGCACGATATTATACTATCCGTTCATGCTGTCTTTTGTTTATCCTTTTGGTCATAATGGAACTAATTTGTTACTAGATTCGCAACACCTAATACATAATTGAACGAACACATAAAAAGGTTTTCAGCGTTTAATTTAACTGCCTCGTCAACAAGATCAAATGATACCTTCCAGCAATATGCAGATAAGTGATTTCTCACCGGCTTCAATATATTAATGGACTTTTTAGCTGAGTCAGGCGTTGGAGTATTAGTCATCGAAACAATTGGTCTCAAAGGTCCACCATGTGTATGCGTCGCCGGGGAAGCATAAAATCTGAGTGTTTAAAAACAACAACTCAGTTGCATGTGCTCAGCATGCGTAAATAGTCCCTCTTTTAACAAATGGGTTAACTCGAAACTACCCTCGGTGTTTTCTGTTGCCTCACTTTAGCGCCATTTTCAAATTACGGACCGGAAATCAAGGCATTCAGCTGAAGAACCATCCTCGTCACGATTCATGACGAGCAAATCAGACCCTTTGTCTGGTGAAGGGTAACACGATCATGATCTTTGGCTAGTTCACGTAAAGCCGTCAAGTGATCTTTAATGAAAGAGGATTTCGTTGTTTGTCATTTATTTTAATTTTAATATTTCGTCTTGTTGAACTTCCTGTAACAATATTTTGACGCATATTTTACTTCAATTTTTCCTTGCCGACTGTTTTTCTATCAAAATAGCATTACTTTTTGTTTTTACTACAGGGTTTCTTTAAAATCCAAGCATGCAAATTAATGTTTCACTTATTGGAGGAATAATATCGACATCATCATCATCATCATCATCATCATCATCATCATCATCATCATCATCATCATCACACAGAGCCATAAACAAGCCAAAAGTGACTAATGTACTGCCATATAACCATAAGTCGTTCATTGTCATATGTGGAATGCAAAGAGACACTAGCTCATCCATTCATAGTGAGGATGGTTTGTCTGCCAACCAAGGCTGATGAGCACTATCTGCTCAGATGCCAGTGGCCAAAGTTTCGTTCAGCAGCCGAAACTTTCCCTTCGCGTCTGGCATGCTTTCTGCCATTCCGTCACTTCACATTTAATAATAAAAGTTGCTGCACAGTTAGACCGCACTCGAGGCTTCATACGAAACGGGATGATGGCTGTGCCCATTTAGACTCGGCGAGGTTTATACTACCATTCCCGGGATTAAGAGGAATAATATATAATTGCATATATGTTAGTTCGCTGCTCTCGAGAACATAACTATGCTATATACCAAGTTAGGGTCCGCAGCAATACGTAAAAATATGCATAAATGCGAAATAAGGCTACTGCAGACGCTTTAATTTCCAACTCTGCTTCTACTTCTTCACTTCTCTCCGCTTCTCAATCTGAAAGCAACGCATTTGTTGAGGCAATGGATACATGATCAAACCACCGAGCCGAATGTCGTATTACCAAATATGGTATTGTGCTCGAGCGATTTTATGTTTTCACGTCAACATATGTAACATGCTTTGTTTAAAATAAACTGAACGACAAGAAGTTCTGGCACTTATTTTGAATAAATTGGCAACTGATTTATGTTGCGCACAAGAATCTATAATGTGGGAGTGCGACATACTTGTCTTAGAACCTCCGGTTAGGGTATTGTCTCAGGACGACGTGGTAGCGCGAAGATAGTGCTAAATTACTATACCGCAAGACCTCTTACATTAGTTTTCTTTTCTTTAATTCCACACATCAATATTACTTCTACGGCAACCTACAGTTTGGACTTGCGTCACTGCAATATTAACCATGCTGAATTCGAGCAGCTACCAGAAAACAAGGTGCCTGACGTGATTCTTGTTCGCAAGACCCACACTAGTGCAGCCTTGGCCAAAGCTTGTGAGCCGACTGCCACTCAACAGCGGCGATGGCGTCTACAACGGTTGAAAGCAGAATACAATAGTCGACGAATGGACACCGACGAGTCGACTACAAATGGCACAGTCAGGTTTGCAGCTTTTTGTTTAACTTTTATTTATTCAGCCCATTTAAATGTAGGCGGCTTCTTCTTCATTTACATCTCACATATAACTATGCATTTCTCGTTTATGCAGTAGTCACATTATTTTAATTTCTTTTACCGTTATTATCATCATTATTAGCAGTAATCATAGAAGTGGAAGTACTACTACTCATCATCATCATCATGTCCAGCCATACACAGATTTTACAAAGAGCCAGTGATTATTTCTACGGGGGCCTGCAATGCCACATACAGTAGTACCTACATTGTGCTTAGTGGAACTTATCTTGGGCCAAAGTATATTTTCAATTCCTAAAACTTCGTGCTGTGTAATAAACATTATAAGTGGACATTATAGGACATATAAATTTACAGACAAACATATATATGAAAGCACACTTAATCCATGGAATAGTATTTATTAATAAATATTATTTTTACCAGTATCTACAGCCGTTATTCTGGATTTGTTAATATATTCGTTCACCCAATCCCAACTGTATATTTGTCGTAACCAATCCCCTCTCCGCTATTTCTCTCTTTGTTTTACGCAATGTAGACCACTCCTTTTGCGTAACGTCATGTGGTGTGTCACCACTTTCATTGTAAGTGCGTCCGTAATTGACGGGTGTGTCGTATTTTGCGTAACGTAGGCCATTTTTGAAGGCCTGTCAGTTATGTCTTTGTTTCAGTCCAATTTTATTTCTTTTTGAATTATTTTCTGCACGTTTAAATATAATCTATGTTCCACGAAGCTATCAAAATGCGGTACAACGGATAAGTGCATGGTCCGAGTCGACATAAGTGTTCCAAAAGAACGACAATCCTGGATGCAACCACGCCATCTTTAACTAATTGCTATTTGATCTATTTGAGTCCAGCGTTGTCCGGGTGCTGGAGAACGCCATGTAGCACAACGTCTAACACTACTAGTTGTAAAAGTAGTAGTATCATCATTATCACGGTCAACAATACAAAAGCCGTTAGAAACTGATGCTTCAGTGTCGTATAAATTTGGGAAGCAGATAAAAGACGTTTAGTTAAGAGAAGGAAGTAAGAAGCTACAATGATGAATAAGATTGAATTATTCTGAAATTTTGCATCAGAGATGTAGTTATTATGTGTATATTTACGTAGATTACACACAGATTTGAAGCAATTTATACCGCCACACAACGCCAGAGTTGCCAAATTAATCCAAAATCGGCAACATAGCTTCCTCGCGGTTTTCATTGTATCGCGTCATAAACGAAACCGAGCATCGCAACTAACCCTATCTAAAATAGATAGTTCCGAAGTTTAGTCTATTAGACATCTGCAACGTTGAACTCTACTCGATTCCATGTCGCGCAGGGTTTCTATTTAACATCTATGATGCGCACGTGAACCTCATCCAGGTAAACATGCGCGTCCTTTACTACTCAGTTAGAATGTTGGTATATGGCAGTGAAACATTAGTCACTTGACTTTTGTGTGGCTGGACATGATGATGATGAGAATGTTGGTGTCTAGCTGTTTCTACGTCGTCAAAAATTGTCCACCTTGTTTCCTATGCCAATCCGGCGCGGGGTAGGAGAATAGTGCTCTTTTGGGCCAAACGTCACGGAGCCGATGTGGTAGATAGTGGTTTTTTTGTTTTCTACGGATGTCAGCATTGGTAATTCGTTGTTGGAAACCTACGAGTGCTGTTTCTCAAGAAACAGTGGTCGAACGCCTGTAAGCGTTTAAAATCACAAACTCGAGGGGACCCACTCTCATAATGAAAATTGCACGTTTAAATGCATCCTGAACTCGAAAATTAAGGCAGACTGAAATATTCGCGTATCTCCGTAAACGGCGGAGGTTGGAGAAAGTAACTCTAGCTTTCGCGATTCTCATACTCACCTAGTCAGAAATATTGCCGGAGATTTTGATGGTGCTGCCAAAATATATAAACCTGTCAAATGCGTACAGATCTTCACTCTGCAGTCGAAGAGTTGTTGTGAGTGGTTGGTGATCCTATAAATTTAGCTTACATTTAGATGGTGCGAATTACATACTGAAAGACGACACAACGACTGCTAATCAATTCAAGGTGGCCTAATCAGCATCTCGATTGTCCTCTGCATAGTTAAGATCGATTAATCTCAACCGGCCAGTAGATTTTCGACACCTGCATCCTGAATGTTCATAACAGCATCGATTAAAAAATTAAAAAAAGAGGGAAAGTGGACAGCCTTGAGGAATACCACAGCGGGTAGAGTATTCCGATTTATTCGCTGTAGACATTAACGCGACTAGATGTGTTTGTGTAGAGTGCGCGTTTAATATTTACAAATTTAGTGATCATGCAAATTTTCGACTGAATACCGAATAGAACATTGTGATCCATAATCACCCACCAATCACTACAACGCTGCGATTGCAGAATGAAGATCTAGACATAATCGGCAGGTTTACATATCAATGGCTTAGGCAATATATCGAACGAGATGAGAAAATGAATTGCGAAAGCTAAAGTAACATTATTAGACCTTCGCCATTTATGGAGAAACGCGAATATTTCACTTTACCTTGAAGGTCGTGTTTACAATGCATCTGTACGCGCAGTCTTACTATACGCTCGTGAAACTTGGCCTCTTAGAGTTGATGATTTTAGACGCTTACAGGCATTCGACCATCGTTGTTTGAGAAGTATAGCACATGTTGGTTACTAACAACGAATAGATAATGTTGACATTCGTAGACGTATTTTTGGATTTCACAATATGTGCTTCTCGTTAGAAAAACAAATAAGGCTCCATCCACTTCGTTGGCTCTGTCACGTTTTGCGTATGCCCTCAATTCGATTGCCCAGTAGAGCTCTGTTCTCTCATCCAGCACCAGATTGGCGTAAGAAACAAAGTGGGCAGATTTTGACATGGCAGAAACAGTTGAAGTCACTTACATCCAAATTGGGTAGTATAGGACCCACTCGTCTGCCAGGATGGGGTCTTTGACAGGGAAATACAGTCATTACAACATTAAAGAGCCAAAACCTAAGAAGTTAAACCTAATTAAACACCTATACAACCGAAGCTGGCGAATGCTCTCTAAACACATGATCGAAAAATATTTAGCTTACCTGCGTTTGATTGTACTAGTGAAAAACCATCCGGAGCTGTTCGTGTTCTACAGCGGACACCCACTCGTCTGCCAGGATGGGGTCCTCGTGCGCATCATAGTTATTGGTTAGAAACCCTTAGCGATATGGCATCGAATCGAGCTCAGTGGCGATCTTGCTACAGATGTCTAGTAGAATCATCTTCGTAACTTTCTTTTCTTAGTAGCGCAAAGTTAGCTACGAGGTTTGGTTTGTTTATGACGTGATGCAGTGAAATCCGCAAGAAAGCTGTATTGCTGATGTTGCCTTCCCCGAATGCTAACTTGGACATAATGGTGTTGTAGAGGTTTAGTTTGCCTCATTTCTGTGAGTTATCCTGATAACTTTACTCATAGTAGCAAGGTATTCCTTCTCTCTCTTTACTATTTCTGCTTTCATTTATATACTTTTTTCACTCCTTATGGTTATATGGCAGTGAAACAGTCACTTTTGATTCGTGTATGGTTGGACATGATGATGATGATGACTGCTATCCACTAAGTCAAATAAATCCTTGAATTTTAGTAAGATTGCTATTGTTGAACTGCGATATACATGTCCTGTACAAGAACATTATCCATACAACCTAGTTCTAACCGGAGTCTGGCCTGTTCTTCTACAGTATATGATTTACGCGAAGCAGTGAGGCGGCGTAAGATAATCAAATAAAACATGACTGGAATCAAGTTTATGCCTGGATGTTTACCATAAAAATTATTATTGCCTTTCTGTAAGATAGAAATGATGGTCGACTACCTTGTTCAATATAATACGAATGAGGTTACTCAACGTTCTAGAAACTGTGTCGCCACAAAGTTTCCTTAGGCAGCCGATATAAGCTGACATTTCTTTGTATTTTACAAGATTACAAATACGATACCTCAATTTGATTGGTTTCTACATTTTGGAGCATTCATCAGTAGTTGCCCGAATTTATACCTCATCACTAGAGAGTGGATCTTACTGTTGGTGCTATGTTCCTTGCCTTTATGACTCATTTGACTACATTGGTGGCGCTATTAGACTGTCTAATGCCAGTCAGGAGAACAGAACAATTTAGACGCAACCCCCATTCTATAAACAAGCGAGCTAGTTAAACGAACATTGGTTGCGCGGGTGGTGATAACAATTATTATAATCAAGGTAGCGGTCTTGATATAAACACCTGACCTATTAATTACTTACATGCATGTCAGTATAAACTACACACTATACAATTATTAGTTTGTACTGACATATGTATGTACTTAATGGGTCAGGTGCTTATATCAAGACCGCAACCTTGATTATAATAAGCGAGCTAGTGTTTTTCTACATACCACACACAACTATGAATTTCATGAGTATGCTGCGAAGAGGCATCAGTTATTAAATGCCCATTTAATGGTGTGCTCTGTGACTCTACTAAAAATCAGAATTAAATTGGCGAAATTCGGCAGGCATCTGGCAGCTAACAAGATGCAGAGTTGAGGTCTGATGACTTCAGGCTTGTGAGTGTAGGCTTAGAAAGAGCCAAACGTTCGGGAGACGTATGTCTGCGTTCATGCATCTATTTGTATGTGCTACCCATATCTTCGTTATTTTACACATTTTTCTACTATTTTCTCCTCGTGTCAGTCATTCAGGGAAGAAAAATTCTAAAGACCGCAAGCGAAATAAGCGTCAAAACAAATGTACGTCGTCTACGAAGGAAGCCACTGCTGTTGAAAGTGTTCCTGACGAGGCAGACACTTTGTTCCCGCTAAACAGTGAAAATTCGTCGCGCAAAGATGTTGGTTTGTGCAAATGGATTCAAGCAGCGTCTGCCCTATCGAGCACACGCACAGACGTTTCCGCGTCTGATAAGGCTGGCATTAGTTACGCCGCTGACGGTGAAGTATTCCATGACGCCGAAGAGGGTGGTGATGTTACTCCACGTGGAGCACGTCACGGTGTGCCAGAATCAGATAGTGAGGATGGCAGTTCGTCCAATCAGACAGAATCAGAACTCGCTTACGACTCAAGCGAAGAATTTGCAATGGCAGAGTTTATGCGTGACCTGGAGGAGGACGAGGAATTAGCTCAACGCATCTCTGTACTGCCAAGTCAGATAAAATTTGCCACTGATGAAGTGAAATCAATCGGCTGCGGAGCAAATGACGAGTTAGCCAGCAAGCTGTCAGACGGTCAAGCCGACCAGCATACTAGTCAGGAGATCAAGGAAGAATCTCGTATGTCAAAATTACATTTTTCGCACCAACAAGTCTCCCTGAATATAGTTTATTTCAATCGACCGTCTAATGATGTTCTACGCTGGCATTATTCCTTATTTTTCATTATCATTCTGTGTCCCTGTGTACACGCATAGATATATGTTACATAGCTGAAGCCTATGCTATCATCGGTTTGATCTCCAACCACATCCATTTGACTACTACTCATAACTATTAAATAGGAAAAAGCTAGTCTATCAGATGGTTTGCAGTTATGCTGACTTTCCGCGATTTGCGATGTCGCGAGTTGGCGCTCTGCACTATCCGTTTCGCAAGGCTCTCATTGTGCTCCAGTTCCAAGTACGCATCGAGATCGTCCTCTTGGTGGCTGGGTGCGTATTCGTCCCTTTCTTCCGAAAGCGTTAAAATCGTTCATATTAACCACTCCAAAAGAGATCCGATCTGATCCTAGTTGACTGGCGACGTTTCGATTTGTAATTTCCCGAATCATCATCAGGCCTCTACTCAAACATACACATTTCAATGAGCATTGTCATGTGTGTATCATTAGAGGCCATAGAATAGTACGGGAAATATCGTACCGAAACTGCCAATTAACAAAGATTAGATCTTACCTCGTTTCCAGTGGTTAGTATGAACGATGTTGAAGCCTCGGAAGTAAGGAACGAATCCGCTTCACGCAACCGCGGAGATTCAACATTTGAAGCTGCACTGCGCAACCATTTAAGAAATATGACCGAAGAAATTAATGTTATGTTTATAAAATCAATATATACTTGATTCCTAGCATAATGATTTAGCGCTATATATATATATATATATATATATCACTTTTTTTTGACAAACGCTGTTTGTCCTTTATCCAGGACATAAAAGCGTATCACCGTTGCTGCACTGGTTTGACCAATGCATCTGCTCACTGCATTTTGGACTTTAAAATGGGATTGAAGGTTTGCTTCATACCTCCGCCTCTGTACCGTGTGTATATGCGCACGATAAAAGCATTAAAGTGCGCTAGAAAAATTTCTAGAGGAATGCCTGCGTCTGCTATATACCATGTAATTGAAACCAAACGTCTACGGAAATTTATGAATAGAAAGATTGTGCAAGCCTCACTTTGACAACCGATGATGGTTCATAAGAATTTCTTTTTCATCTATACTAAGACCCAGCTCTTCTACACAAGGCAACTTCTGCAAAAATAAGAATATATATATATATATATATATATATATATATATATATATATATATAGTGTCATGGAAGACTTTTAAGGAGTTTATGGACAGCCTCGAGGATCAACACACTTAGAGTTGCTAACGAGTTGGAAGCAGTGTCAAGGTGCAACATCCCCTTTGAAGTCTTTAACCAAATCCGAGATAATAACAGTAGCCTCATTGTAAAGAGAGTACGGTCACCTCCAACTTCTGAAGTGCACGTTATCAAAGCGCGAAAAATGCAAACGTCGTGGGTAGCGCCTTAATGACGTCTCCATTTTCTTATTAAAATGATATCGTCATTCTAACTTTTCAACTCACGGGTGACTGCACGGCTGCTTGAGTCGTTGGTCAACCTTTGAGTTGACTTGATGTTTTTCGAAAACAATTTCGTATTAGTCTGTAAATGCCATCATTAAAGCCGTTAATTGTCATCTCACAGTCATCATCATCATACTCAGGAATTCAAAGGTCATTAGTAATAACTTTTTCTTCGTCACATTATCATAAGAAATACAACAAAATAAAAGTTGGAACTTTGGGTCTAAATGGATGCCATATGAGCTCCACCTAAAGGAAAAATTGACTAACCAGGTTACATTAGTTAGTATATAACTGAAAATTGTGTGTAGTGTAGTGTGCGGCAGGATAGCTCAGTGGTTAGAGTACCAGATTCCGAAGCAGACGTGCCCAGGTTCGTATCCTGTCCGCGGCAAATTCTGGCCAGTACTTGATGAGTTCCCAATAAGGACGAAACCGGTCTACTGGATGAATTGCCTTTACACTATACAATTCTTAGTTTATACTGACATATGTAAGTAATTAATGGGTCAGGTGTTTATATCAAGACTGCAACCTTGATTATAATAATTGTAATCACCACCCGCGCAACCAATGTTCGTTTAATTATATAAATGTTCATTTCAATACCATTTCCACATGTAATGTGTTGTCTGTTCAGTAATGACAGATTGGGCATGGTTAGTTGGAACTTTGGGTCTAAATGGATGCCATATGAGCTCCACCTAAAGGAAGAATTGACTAACCAAGTTACATTAGTTAGTATATAACTGAAAATTGTGTGTAGTGTAGTGTGCGGCAGGATAGCTCAGTGGTTAGAGCACCAGATTCCGAAACAGACGTGCCCAGGTTCGTATCCTGTCCGCGGCAAATTCTGGCCAGTACTTGATGAGTTCCCAATAAGGACGAAATCGGTCTAATGGATGAATTGCCTTTTCTACACTATACAATTCTTAGTTTATACTGACATATATAAGTAATTAATGGGTCAGGTGTTTATATCAAGACCGCAACCTTGATTATAATAATTGTTATCACCACCCGCGCAACCAATGTTCGTTTAATTATAAAAATACAAGAGAATTTTTTTAATAACGACAAAAATATTAATTTAGGCGCACACATTTTTAGAGAGATCTGGTTACTATGAGTACATTTACTTAGATAACACACCGAATTGAGGCAAACTAAACCTCTACACATCGCCATCACGCCCAAGTCAGCATGAGGGCAAGGCAACATCGGGATTGCAGCAGCTATTCTAGCCTGATTGGCGTAATTGTAACACCGCTAGACGAGAATGCGTCTGCAACTGAGATGACAGATTATGAGAACGAGTTGGCTATAGAATTCGGGACCATTTGGGGTGGTTCTACTAACGTTGCAAATTAATAATTGGCAACCATCTAATTCACCTATTTTTCCAGCAAAAACCTCATTCACCCAACTTATCCCACAAAAGTTTACTTATTTTCTCAGTTATCTGGACATATTGTTTTCACACGTTAATTATCGTTGTCATGTTTTAGAAACCGCGAAACCTGTCAATCTGTTCGAGTTTTTGAAGAGGCTCCAGGGAAAATCGTGATCATCTCATCCTGGATGCACGAAAGGTTTGATTGCGTCTTTTTCTATTGTCGACTCTGTTCAACTCATGGAAGCAGCTAGCTGTTAATTTGCGCATATTTTGCCTCACTTTCATCATGTAGGTTGTCTGCAACGCCTTTGAATGAAGCCCTGTAATTCATTTTTGCCAACTTTAATTGAAAAAGCACAAAATTTGGTGTCTTTACTTGTTGATATTTTACGAACCATGAACTTCGTATGTTGACTGGTCACAGCGGACGTTTTTTATAATCAGGTCATGCTCGAACAGGTGGTTAGTCATGAGTCTGCGTTGACCAACGCTAATCGCTGACAGTTTTCAAAGCTCCGTTTTATAAAATTGTTGTTCAAAAGATTTATTTGGTGCCTAAATAGCTTTCTTACACTCATCCAAATAGCTCTTTTTTCTCTTTGTATTTCTTCGAAGATATTTCGATCAGAGCTTCCGGTAATGTCATTCTTGATCAGCTGTCCTTATTTTAACACATCGCCACAAAGCGACACTGTGTCTAATTGAAAATACGTGTACCCATTTAATTTATTTTTGTACGTAGTAACGTCTATCAGTGTAGAGTGTAATTGCTCCTTTTCCAGACTGAATTCGTGCAATTTCACCCAATTACAAGAATGCGCATTAGACCATTTGAGTGAGTGCTAGGAAATTGTATGCAGACGCGAAAGGTAATATTTTCAACGTAATCGCGCAAGGCATGTGTAATCAGTTGCTCTGAATCTTTTCTAAAACGATATTCGTGCCGGTCAAGAATGAGTCTTCCTTGTTGAAACTGTTTATTTTGCTTCAACATAGCTTTCTACTTCAGCGAGTTTTGTTAAAATTGGTGCTTGTGTTTTGCTGAGTCAAAAATTTCAGTTCTACGTGTATACTGTTTCTAGTGCTACTTATAGTAATCTATTGCATGCCTTTTAAATTAAATGGCTTTGAACGCAGTAAATAGCAGAATGATGTATCAACCATGATCTGATTTACTGCGCGTAATCTTAATTGCATGAGCAGTGTTTTTGTAACACATTTTTTGCATACCGCGAAGTGAATAAAATAATATGCAACCATACACACGCATTAAACGAACATTCGTTGCGATCTTAACCTAAACACCTGACATACTAAGTACATATACTTGTCAGTTTAGACCAAGAATTGTATACTGTGTAAAAAAAGGCAATTCATCCAGTAGACCTGTTTCGTCCTTATTGGGATCTCGTCACTTAATGGCCACGACAGGGCTCGAACATGGGCACGTCTGCTTCGGAATCTGGTGTTCTAACCATTGAGCCACCTCGCCGCGCAAAAGTCAAATGGCCATTCGTTGCGCGGGCGGTGATAAGAATTACTATATTCAAGGTTGCCATCTTAATATAAACACCTGACCCATTAAGTGCATACTTTTGTCGGTATAAACTGAGCATTGTATAGTGTAGAAAAAGCAGGATGGCTCAGTGGTTATAGCAGTTGAATCCGGAGCAGACGTGTGCCCAGGTTCAAGCTCTGTTCGCGGCAAATTATGGTCAGTACGTGATAAGTTCCCAATAAGGACGAAACCGGTCTTCTGGATGAATTGCCTTATCTACACTATAAAATTCTTAGTTTGTACTGACATATTAATAATTAATTGATCACGTGTTTATATCATGAACGCAGACGTGATTATTGTAATGCACACGCATTCGCAAACACAATTCCGGTGTTCAAGTCTGTGATTGCGTGAAGTTGTGTGCTATAGTATATCATCTGCGATATTTTTTATCGATATAGCTGTTTAACAATCGAGTTTTTCATGATTAGGCTCCGGCACACGTTTGCTCACCATAGTGTCTCATGATTGACGAGCGTAGGACGCGGCGTGATTAAATGTCTGACGTGGCGAAAATTTGTGCGACCCTGTTGAAAGTGGGTCAGTTGTTTATCGGACGTCAGCATACCTGATTGAAATAATTGTTATCAGCAACTCGATCAATTCTTGCTTAATTGAATAGCGTAAATGAACTTGGCAAAAGCTGATATAATCGTGGCTGCAGCCGACATCCCTGTCAGTTGGAGTTTAGTTAGTCAGTCAGTCGTTCTGTTCTGATGCTGACTGCCTGAAGACTGACGGGCAGAAGCTGGTCGGTCCGGGAATGATAGCATGAACATTGCCGGGTCTATAAGGGACACAGCCATCATCCTGTTTCATGTGAAGTCTCGAGTTTGGCCTAACTGCAAAGTAACTTTAACTGTTAAATTTGTAGTGTCGGAATTAAAGCCAGCATGCCAGACGCGAATGGCAAGTTTCGGCTGCTGAAGGAAACTTTGGCCACTGGCATTTGATACCCCACGATTTGCTGTTGTCTTGCGAGCAGAAGCTGTTAGTTACCTATCTTTCTATCTTCATGCCTACTATAACCCATTAAGCACTAATCTCTGCATCTCTGTTTATTTACGTATTATACAGATAGTCTATTCTAGGTGTTGCTAGGCTAGCTTTAGCTTTTCTGTATGCGTATAAGTTGCACCTTGGGGGTGCGGGGCAGATTTTCGCCTTCTCGGCCGACACAATCTCCAAAGTAACGCGCTAAAGTGAATCATTGGCTTCTTACGAATAAACAGATAGTCACGACTGGGCATATTAGAGCAGATTTTGTTTGTAACAGTTGACTTTGCATGAATGTGTGTACAGTTATGCATAGATGAAACCCAGTCATTTGTTGAGAGGCGCCGGAAGATTGTTTAACTATGCGATCAACTAAACAATTTCTCTGCTTGGCTCCTCGAGTAGCCGGCAGTCATTTGTGAGCATGTCGTGCGAGAAGTTAGCGTCACCGGACTCTAGTTCGCGTGTATGTGATAACAAGGCTTACGATAACAGCCGTCGCAGGATTCGACTTCGGTATCCTGAGTAGAAAAGCCATCTTGAGGTGCATCTCAGAGTCTATGCCGGACAGAAAAAGGAACGGTGGCGTTCGTCGGTGCCGCTAAACCAAATGCTCCTGGTGGGTATAAGAGAAAAATGTGAAAATTCAACTCCGATTTCAGGTGGTCTTAATCTACAAAGGCCTAGGTGTGCAAACTCGGAAAAAAGAATAAATGTTGGAGGACAATTTGAACAATTTTTCCACACAGCTTTATGATTAGAATTTGCCGTATTTAAAACTCTGTCTCTATCAGCAACATCGCCATGTGCGTCTCTATACAACACGTGACACATTAATGCCAGGCAAGGCGTTCGTTGTTGCGGGTTTCAAAATATGCGCTGGACCTGACACAGTAAAAAGTGGCCTGCCGTTTGTTTTAAATTTGATTCGAGACGTGACGCCAATTGCGGCGGGTTATGTATCGCTGGTTGTAGCCGCACTCCACTCCACCGCGAGCGCAATTTCTAATTGCAGCTTAACAAACAAAAGTTAGCGTCAATTGCGGAGAGAGAGAGAGAGAGAGAGTTTTGTTTTAACTACTCCCTAACTTCACCATTATAGCTATTCAGGTGAGATGGACGTATTGGTGAATGCTATGTCCTCAACATCGTAATGTTTCTAAGAATTGTATCCTGTACAAAAGACAATTCATCCAGTAGACCGGTTTTGTCCTTATTGGGAACTCCTTACGTACTGGCCAGAATTTGCCACAGACAGGGCCCGAATCTGGGCACGTCTGCTTGGGAATCTGGTGCTCTAACCGCTGAGCAAATTCTGGCCGGTACATGAGGAATGCCGAGACATATGAGAGATTGAGCTGTCCGAATGTCCAAGATTCCTTCACCAAATTTCTACATTGAGCTCTTCGCGTAATCCTGGCTCCAACTGCGATGACTCGTCGGAAAGCTCGGTATGCACGTGTACAGGAAATTTTACATATTGGTCATGCTAATTTGGTTTGTCGCTCTGATTCTATTTGAAATAACTTGTTACTAAAGTCGAAATATCTATTACATAAGTTCTCCGCAATAAAGAGTGCATGAAAGACAATGCGTATTACATTACAAGAGGTAACGTCTGCACTTCAATGTATCTAAACTGCATATAAATTATTAGCTGATTCCTGATAGTAAGATTTCTGACGGCGACTCATGAGCGTACAAACGTGGTAATACAATCTATATCGTACAGGCTTTCAAGACTGCGGTACGAAGGTAACATCGCTATTCGCCTTCATTTTTCGCAGCAGTATGTGCTTATCCGCAAAGCATATGTTTGCATTCATTGTAGAAAGCATCTTAATTACCAAAAGGGTATTTCTGTTGCCGCAATTGACAATTACCTGATATATATATATATATATATATATATATATATGAGAGAGAGAGGGGGAACTTTGGGCCAATTGTGATACCAAATCCGATTGACTAGATGCCGTGCCGCCGAGTAACATTAGCTCGTATATAACTGAAAGTTGTGTGCGAACCACGCATTTCAAGGCGTAGGGGATGAGGTTGTACCCCGATTCAGATCCAAATCAAACTCCGACTTGGGAATTCTTTAAATCAAGCTTGCGATCATGAAGTAACCACCAATCCCATTGTATTTAACCAGTCGTCGGACAACATGACATAATCACCACCAGTCGCAACGCACTGACGCGTTTCGACCTTGCATGATCATCATCAGAGTACGACGGCAGATTGACTAGCGTGGATCAAACTGCAATGCGTATATATGGAAAGCAAACAATGTACTTGACCGACATTGCAATTCTAACGCTTTCAGCTATCTTAGAAAGAAAATTATTTTCCATGGAATTTCGACCCAGGAGACGCAGACTGGTGCGAATTATTTTCATTCTGCAGATAACTAATGCTTTATATTTTGTCATTCAGTTGTTGTATAAATCTAATTATTTCGAGTGTAACTGCGACACAGTATGAGGCACAGACTGGTGTGAATGTCACAGCTGTTGCAAGCTTGTCACTGGCATCTGGGCAGATACTGTTCAATAGACGACCCTACTGACAAACTAAGCAAAAGAAAAAACCGGAATTAAAACCATCCCCGTTAGGAATGGACGACCTAGAGTTATTTTACAGCCCACATAAAACCATGAAAAATACGAGCTATAATGAATCCATGCCACGTTGGTCGTTGCGTAGGATAAGAAGAGTCGCGCGGGGTGGATAAGCGAAATCAGGCTACGACAGACACTTTCATCTCCGAGTATGCCTCCATTTCTTCTCGTATTTCCTCCCAATCTAACTATAACGCTGTTGTAGATGCTATAAACAAACCAAACCTCGCAGCTAACTTTGTCCTACTAAGAAAAGAAAGTTACGAAGATTGTTCTACTAGACATCTGCAACAAGATCGCCGCTGAGCTCGATTCGATGCCATATCGCTAAGGGTTTCTAACCAATAACTATGATGCGCACGAGGACCCCAACCTGGCAGACGAGTGGGTGTCCGCTGTAGAACACGAACCGCTCTGGATGGTTTTTCACTAGTACAATCAAACGCAGGTAAGCTAAATCTTCCTCGGTCATGTGTTTAGAGAGCATTCGCCAGATTCGGTTGTATAGGTGGTTAATTAGGTTTAACTTCTTAGGTTTTGGCTCTTTAATGTTGTAATGACTGTATTTCCCTGACAAAGACCCCATCCTGGCAGACGAGTGGGTCCTATACTACCCAATTTGGATGTAAGTGACTTCAACTGTTTCTGCCATGTCAAAATCTGCCCACTTTGTTTCTTACGCCAATCTGGTGCTGGATGAGAGAACAGAGCTAGCTCTACTGGACAATCGAAATGAGGGCATACGCAAAACGTGACCGAGCCAACGAAGTTGATGGAGCCTTATTTGTTTTTCTAACGAAGAGCACTTATTGGCAAATCCAAAAATACGTCTACGAACGTCAACGTTAGTTATTCGTTGTTAGTAACCAACATGTGCTATACTTCTCAAACAACGATGGTCGAATGTCCTTAAGCGTCTCAAATCATCAACTCTAAGAGGCCAAGTTTCACTAGCGTATAGTAAGACTGCGCGTAAAGATGCATTTTAAACATGACCTTTAAGGCAAAGTGAAATATTCGCGTTTCTCTATAAATGCCGAAGGTTCGAGAAAGCTACTCTAGCTTTCGCGATCCGTATTCTCTCCTCGTCGGACATATTGCCTACATTATTGATAGAGCTCCCAAGATACGTAAACCTGTCGACTATGTCAAGGTCTTCATTCTGCAGTCGCAACGTTGGAGTGAGTGGTGGGTGATCCTGTAACAGTATTTTACATTTAGATGGTGCGAATTTCTTACCGAAAGACGGAACAACGTCTGTTAATCTATACAAGGTGGCCTAAGCAGCATCCCGATTGTCGAATAATAGTACGATATCGTCCGCATAGTCAAGATCGACTAGTTTACCGCCCGGGAGAACTTTAAATTCAGCATCCTGAATTGGTGGGAGAGTTATTCATAATAGAATCGATTACAAAATTAAACAAAATGGAGGAAAGTGAACAACCTTAACGAACACCACTGCTAGTTGTAAATTTATGCGTTAATTCCTTGTAGACCTTAACGCGACCAGAAGTATTTTTGGTAGAGAGCGCGTATAATATTTAAAAAAATTTTTGGCTCCGCTTTTGGACAAAATATGGAATAAAACATTTCGGTCCACCGAATCAAATGCACACTTGAAGTATAGAAAGACGACTATTGTGGGACAGTGATATAAATGTCTCTGTTCGAGAACTTGCCTTAACGTAAAAATATTATCTATACAACCTCGTCCTGCGCGGAATCGGGCCTGTTCTTCTCTTGTATGTGATTCACTTCAAGCGGTAAGACGACGAAGGATAATCGAAACAAATAACCTGGATACGTCCGGAGTCAAACTTGTACCACGATGGTTATCGCACGAATTACAATTGCCTTTTTTGAAGATGGGAATGATGGTCGACTCATTCCAGTCAAGTGGTATGGTTTCCTCATTCCATATAGTATGAAAGAGTTTGGTCAACGCTCCTGAAATTATATCGCCAGCATCCTTAAACAATCCCGGAAGTAAATCATCGGGGCCTGCGGCTTTGCGGCGCTTAAGAGATAGGATTGTATCGCGTACTTCTAACTCGGATGGTTCTTCGGGACTAACATTCCACACTGTTGATGCAGACATGCTTTCGGGAATCGGAACTGACGCGGGTGGCCAAGAAAATTGATCTCTAAAGTGTTCAGCCCACCTGTCAAGACGATTTATTTTATCGGTTATTAAATCGTTGTTACTATCATTTATAGTTTCACTAACTTTTAATTTTCTCGGACCTGTTGCGCGAATAAGTTGGAACAAACAGCGACTATTACCTGACGCGAAAGCTACTTCCATTTCTTCAGCCTTTCTGTTCCAAAAGTTTTCGAGATCGCCTTTTAGACTGCACTTATGTTGGCGTCTTATATTGCGACGGGTATTATTATGAGTCGAGCCAGGTGGAATTTGGCGCTTTATTTCGAGTATCTCCATAGATTTTACAGAGAGCCAGTGATTATTTCTACGGGGGCCTGCTATGCCACATACAGTAGTACCTGCATTGTGCATAGTTGAACTTATCTTGGACCAAAGTATATTCGGATTTTCGCTATTCAGACCAGTTAGATTAGCCTTAAGAATATTTTCATAATTTTGTCGGATGGACGGTTGTTCGAGTTTGCCTACATCAATTTGGAGTTTATTCTTAATTATTTTTCCGGAAAATTTTAGTGCAAATCTACAACGGATAAGTGCATGGTCCGAGTCGACATAAGTGTTCCAAAAAGAGCGACAATCCTGGAAGCAACCACGCCATCTCTAACTAATTGCTACATGATCTGTTTGAGTCCCCGTTGTCCGGGTGCTGGAGGACGCCATGTAGCGCAACGTCTAACACTACGTCTGAAGTTTTTACAACTTAAATATAGTCTATGTTCAGCGCAGCTATCCAAAATCCGTTCATCATTATCGTTGCGCGTTGAGCTTAAAGTGCACCTTCCATCTAAATGAAATTTTGCCTTACTTAAGCGCCCAACTTGAGCATTCATGTCAACCCTAACCAAGACTATATATGTACTTTGTGCTCTACTTAGTAATGAACTTAGTTCGGAGTAAAAAGCGTTCTTGCTTTCATCCGCGCTGCAATCGGTAGGAGCATATGCAGATACAATGAAGAGGAAACGTTGATAAGTTTTTTGCTTCCATTTTACTAGATGTATTTAAACGTGCCGCACACAGTCGACTATTTAAAGGGATCCATTCAATTAAGCAAGCTTCAGCTCGTGCGCTAATGGCTATACCAACGCCCCATTTACCGGCTTGAGAGAACTCTGTGGAACCAGATAATCGAAGCCAATAACGCGTAGATATGCATGGTGCAACCAGTTCTGTAATGCACGTAGGGCCCTGTGTTCTGGTTTCAGTTGCGCAACATATGCCGATTTCTAATTTATCCAACGTACGAGCAAGAGATTCTTGTTGTCCAAGTTGTTTTAATGTTCGCACACTAAATGCGCCTACGTTAAAACCCAACCTAGGTTTAATGAATGATTATCTACTAGAACCATTTTCGATAGTTAGCAACCTGATATTCGGCTCAGTACAATGATCTACACCATCCATATTCATAGTATCTAAAAGAGTTATTGTTAGATTGAGAAGAGGAAGGGGAAAGAAAGGAGGCAGAATCGGAGATAAATTTGCCTGCAGTAGCGCGATTTCGCTTATCCAGGATCATAAGAGCATTACATAACTGAACATCTTGTTCAACGGAATTTCCTCATGACGGAAAATGGGGCTTTGACATTTTCCTCAGATCACGAGCTGAAGCTTGTTTAACTGAGTGGATCCCTGTAAACAACAGACTTTATGCGGCACGCCTAAATAAACGTACTAGAATCAAAGCCAGAAGCCCTGTTCAATGGTGTCTTTTCGTTGTATCTGCTTATGATACCACCGATTGCAGTACAGATGACACCAAGTACGCTTTTTACTAAGTAGAGCAAAAAATTCAGATATATCCTTGGTTATTGGATGACATTTATGTCCAAGTTGTGTGCTTAAAGAATGCCGAATTTCACTTAGTTAGAAGACATATCTTAAGCTGAATGCGCAACGATAATGGTGAACAAGTATTGGATAGCTGCTCGGAACAGATTCTACTTACGTAGCACAAATTTCAGTCGTTGCGTCAAATGGCGTGCTCCAGTCCTCGGACAACGATGAACTGAAATAAATCATCTAGCAATTAGTTAGAGACGACTTGGTTTCATCTGAGACTGTTGCTCGATTTGGAACACTTAAGTCAATTCGGAACATGCACTTATCAGTTGTAGATAAGCACTAGTATTCCGGAAAAGTAAATTAGAATAAACCTAAATTAGATTTAAGCAAACTCGATCAACCGTCTTTCCGATGTTTGAAATACGAATTTACTTGTCACGAAGATAAGTTCCACTATGTGGCGTTGTAAGCACATGTAGAAAACAAATCATTGGGTCACTGTAAAATCTGTGGAGGTTCTCAAAAAACGCGCCGAATTCCACTTATCTCGACTGATAATAATACTCGTAGAAAAGTAAGACGACAATTTAATGGCCGTCTAAAAGTCGATCTCGAATACATTTTCATCAGAAAGGCTGAAGAGATGGAAGAAGTTTTCGCATCAGATAATAGGCGCTGTTTGTACCAACGTGTCCGAGAAAATTACAAATTAGCGAAATTTTATATGATAATAACAACCATCTATTAACCGATAATGATAGATAAGCTGAACACTGCAAAAAACACTTTTCATGATCACCCGCGTCAGTTCCGATTCCCGAAAGCAAATCCTGTATCAACAGTTGGAATGTTAATCTCGAACAATAATCATAGTTAGAAATACGAGATGTAATCCCATCTCTTAAACGTCGCAGAGCAAAAGGGCTCGATTTGTTTCAGAGCTCATTTCCAATGCATCTTCATACGCTGTTATATTATACGCTCCTTAGATTTTATGGTTTAGACGTCTCCAGGCATTCAACCATCTTTGTTTGAGAAGCGCAGCACATGGAGGTTACCAATTCTGACAACCATGGACGTATTATTTGGATCGGCCAACAAGTGCTCCACGTTGGTTCGGTCAGGTTTTGCGTATGCCCTTAATACGATTGTCCAGTAGAGCACTATTCTCTCACTCCGCGCTAGATTGGCATTAAAAGCAAAATGAAGGTAAACCACATCCAAATTGGGGAGTACGGGACTCACTCGTCTGCCAGAATGGGTCCACGCATCATAATTCTTGGTTAGAAACCCTTCGCGCTATGACATCGAGTTGAGCTCAGTGGCGACCTTCTTGCCGGTAGAATAATCGTCGTAAGTTTCTTTTCTTAGTTGGGCAGAGATAGCTGTGAGATTTGATTGTATCTACGACAAAGTACAGTGAAAGCTGCAAGGAAGCCCTATTGCTTGGCTCTAAGGTTGACTTTGCCTAACCGGTGTTATGTAAATATTTAGTTTTCCTCACTTCTGTGTGTTATCTATGGAAATATACTCTTATTATATATTTATTTTTATTTTATTTTTTGCTTAATTTAATTGTCTTCTCATGTTTACATGACAGTGAAGCACCAGCTAGCGACTTTTTGGATGATGATGATGTTTAATAATTTGGATAAACATGGTTTTTATTATTAGAGTTCTAGGGCGTCGCCAGAATTGGTGTACTGGCACTGTCAAGGCGATTATGACTAGCGTCTCAATTAGCAAACCTTGGCGTACAGATGTATTGCAAACACAACCTTTAAGGAAGAGTAAAATACTCGCGTGTCTCCATAAGTGGCGAAGGTTCGAGAGAGCTACTCTAGCATGTTAACTAAAACGAAGTATTAAGCAATCCACTGTTAGCGAAAATGCGGCATATTTATATTTAAATTATTTATTTAACAACGCAATTGGTTTAAAAAATAAAAGCCATAAATGGATTACAGGCTTTACAGGTTGTCGTTAGCGAAGCAGCTTTGATTTTCAGAGCGTAGATGAGAATGAAGGCAAAATGGTTTACACATTTTAGTGACGTAGAACCCTAAAAGATTGTATGATACAATTTTATTTATATATCTGAGCCCGACTTTAATAATTATATTTATTAATCGTAACTGAAATAAATAATAATAATAACTAATTAATTAATTAATACTTTGACACAGTAGTAAATATTATTATGAGTGAGATTAAATTTGACTGCTTGGTACGGGCTAATATTTAGCAATGAATTTACGGGATAAATAATTACTTTACACAGGTGCTCAGACGCCTAACCAATGCGAACGGGTTTAGGTTTCAACCAATAATAATAACTTAGGGAAATGAATAGAAATACTGAGAAAAGCAACCAATCGGGAATTAGATGTGAAGGAATTTTTATGCCAGGACATACAAGGCCACGGATTACGCCCATTAAGTAGCGCCTCCCACCAGACTTTCGCGTAAAACTCAGTAAACGTTTAATAGAAGCCGGTGTCAAAGCGATTGCAACTCCTGAGCCAAGCAAAACGTTCACAACGAATTTTAAGCCGAAACATAAAAATAATTACAAAAACGAGAAAAAACGTATTTCAAGTACCAAAAAAACGTTCATAAAATTAAAACTACTAAAACTGCTATAGCTAAGAGGCTAAAGGAAACTAGCATCGCGTAACGCGATCTACTAAATCAACTTGCAAGCAAAAACAACTTCACATGAAGAAAACCAAAAAAACAATTAAAAATGAAATCCTTATATACACAGGCAAAACTGAAGTGAATACCATCGGTTAATTATGTAACAGATCGGTATGCATGCACATGTCCAATTCTTCAAAAAAAACCATTATCTTTTACTCTTGATGACAACTAATAGGAAAATGAATACCACAACGCGGTAAAATTCTCAACAGCGTCGATGAGACCATACTGGTCAACACGTGCTGAGACTGCGCCGTGCAAGTGATACGTCCACCACAAAAATGCAGCAAGTCAATGCCTTTTAGAAAACCTTTCATAACGGAAATTGTGTATGATCAAACGATAATTAGTTGCGCGGGCGGTGACCACAAGTATTTAAATCAAGTTTTCGAGCCTTGTATAAACACCAATACCATCAGACTATACGATGCCTGGTTTATACTGCCAAATGTATGTACTTAATGCGATTGGTGTTTATACCGAGCTCGCAAACTTGATTTCAATAATTGGAAATGAATAGCGTCTACACTGTCACATATGTGCACGCTAATTGCAAATTATGAAGGCTCCCTTACTTCTTCTAGACGAACAAAATGAAGACCTCGCGAACAAACTAAGCTAAATATTAGCTAATCAATATGAAATGATAAATTGGATAAAAATAAAGTGGTTTAAACGTAAGTAAAGCACAAATTAAGATCAAATACCAAAAGTCAGTGATTAACTGGACAAGTCACACAAACGGAAAAACGGCATTCTATTAGTATTCTACGTAGACATTAAAATATCCGTTTTTAGGATGAAACAAAGTATTGAGCCCGACGTCCGGATAACTGGCCTCAGAAGCCTAACGGAAAGGTTGCTATAAAGTCTGTGTTTCACTGTGACAAATGCTAGACTGTTCTTTCATTAGCCAAAAACAGTGAAAAAAACGCATAAACGAAATCTAACAAAATTTATAACACCACTAGGCTATGATTGATTGTATAGGCAAAAACAGGTCTTCTCGAAAGAAAGTGCTCAAAAGGACTAGTTCACACATTAGTTATTCATTTGGCTAATGGCAGTAAGAACTACTGTATCTAGGCTACCCAGCGCGGTGTGAGCGAAGTCGGTGAATCAATGCTAAGGGGTTTTTGGTGTAGTTAGCTTATGGGATTGGCGAGGACACGTCTGTACGCATCAGGTCGTTCCACGTGAAACGCGGAGGTGCGAAACTATGTGAGTGAAAATGACTGCTTCGTTAACATCATGTACTTCATCCGGCCTCTGATCGTGAAATTATACTCACACTAGGGATATAGATTAAATAAACACAAGGAAGTCTATTTATCGCATTAAAGAGACAATTGATTCAGGACATTGAACTCAAAAAGTCAGAAGTGTTACACTGCATTTCTTCATATCTCGGAAAAAAATTGGGCCTTAAATATTTTCAGTCTTGAGTCTTCGACACAAATGATTACGAAAATGAAATACTTTGGCGTGTAGAAATATTGCTTGCATAAACCTCGCAAACACCTAGGAATTATTCATTTATATTCCAACGCAGAATTAGGCCAACAGCATTCGTTAAGTAGAGCTTCGAGCATTATAACCAGGTAGTTAACGTTTCCTGGATGTTGACTATTATCTTACAAACCACGCTCTCATATTTGAAATAACCACCAACTATACTGAATCTCAAAGTTACCAACACCAACAACTCGTATTGACGCGATTCGAGATCAAGTCGGATGAGTAGGGGCTTCTCTTCCTAGAAGGGTCAAACATGTCCTCATAGTGAACTACGAGAGATGCCGACAAGTGCTTTTAGAAGTGTGCAAAGATGCATCCATCTCTCGGTTTAATCCTAGTCAGTTGTTGACAGGAGAAGGACCAGAAACCGCAACAAATGAAGCTAAGCGTCAATTCGACAAATCTCTGCGTACCAATGAAATATTGGATTAGATTTTCATCATCTGCTACACAACATTCCTGAAACGGAGACACGCGGGTACTTTTCGTGAAAGCGCGCATAATACTTAAAAGAACAATAGGCAAACATATTAAATGCTTTACAGAAGTATTTAAAGTTTCCTATAGGATGAATGTTAAGCACTGGTAAAAGTGAAATCAGGACATCTTCTGGTAGTATAAATAAATGCAGAAAATGCACTGAAGGCAAATGACGAACGAAATAAAAGTGAAAAAACGTTGGCTTGCATAGTTCCCATGGCACAACGAATAGGCTTCTTGAAGCTAGATAAAGTTTTGAAAAGAATCGAGTCTTAATGCTACCTCACAGTGCTGCCTCATAGAAGCTAATCGTTTTCTATGCTTTGCTCATTATTCGGTGCATCTTCGAGGAATCCGCATGCATCGACGTCAGAATAGCACAACGTAACCGCGTGACATTACTGCATGAGGTATCAAAGAAGGCGCCGAAATATCCCGAGCGGAAGTAGTAAAAATACCGCATTTATAGAAAACCTGGTGAAATGCCAAACTGGGTAACAAACAAACACTGCATGAACACAGTTTGCGAACAAGAAGTAAACAACAGTCATTTGTCGGAAGGATTCCAGTCAGGCTGTAGTTCAATACATGGAGCAGAAAAATGGAATCCTCCAGTTTGCCAACTCCGTCCAGCCTATACGTGTATAATTACACGTAGAATCACTGGACTCTTCTAATGGATATATATAAAGTGTGAGTGAGAGCGATGCATAAATGAGATTTGTACAAAATAAATGACAAAAATCGGTTCATAGTCATTTGAGGAGCACAAGTTGACGTAAGTGCTAATACGACAAAGAAATAAGGTAAAATCGGGTTGTTTGTAGTTTTTATTTAATTCTGAAGGAAGAGGTGTTTACACCTTAAAAACGACTGTCTATAAGGCAGACATGAATAAATATGCAATACTTGTCTTTATTTTGTAGCATATATATATGCCTACAAATATATACTTTGGATCGATAGCCTTTCATATAATATTCAAAGTTAAATTCGTGAGTGAAGACAAGAAATTTTGTAAAATACAAGCCGTGAGTTTTAAACATTTTCCATTCGTGTCTTAAGAGGTGAACATCAATGTGCTTTGAGTTAAGGAAAATAAATACGATTCATCCCAAGGCAGGAGAATGCGTAATATATATATATATATATATATATATATATATATATATATATATATATATATATATATATAATCTTCAATAAATTAGCACACATTGTATCACATCTAATCTATTGTCCTATAGCTCTTCAATGATTTCCCGCTCTGCAAGTTTTGCTATTTAGTAAGTAACCTTACGATTAGAAGCCAGTCACGAGTGAGTTATCTATGAAGCGGTGGCGATTACGAGCGTTCAGCCTGATTTTGAATTTAATGCAAGGATTAGAAATAAAAGAAAAATTCCACATTTCACACTGTCTGTCTCTCTCCAGTTAAATATTCTTCAAGTTCTGCCCATTAAATTTAGGATTATGCTCACACTTTGGCATTTGAGACGAAAATGCGAAATAACATTTTCTGATTGTGTTCATTTTTTTCCTACCTTTTTTCTCACGATACACGTGTATATATACATATTACTGCTCATATAACATTTATCCGAGGTCGGTGTAGGCGAATTAAGCGGTACAACGTTTGTTCCTGAGAATTTAGTGTTAAAACGGAGTTGACGAACTATCTACTTAGCAGCTGTCTTAATGCGAAGAATAATACCGTAAAAAGAAAATTAAATCACGACCAACCTAGTCAATAAGCGAATTCTTCTTGGTCTCAACCAGTTATAATGATCAACTGTATGCCACAAACCTTTTCAAAATTACTGCACGCTACCACCTACTGCATTGATTGGATCGCAAGACGGCATATTATATGTTGAACTTGCTTTATGCACTTAAAAATGTAGCCAGCTTCCTAGATCACTGAAACATAAATTCTTCATGCAAACACACACACACATACATGCAGGCATACACACAAAGAGACATACATACATACAAAAACATGTATGCACACAAACACACATAAAAACATACATACATGCATACAAACATAAATACATACATACATCCATACACACATATATACAAACACATACATGCATACATACATACATACAAACACATACATGCATGCATATGCATATGCAAAAGGAGATATCCGAGTCTTGAAGTAGAACCTACTACACGAAGGCCGAAAAGAGAGGCCTTGTCAATGATTCATCAGAATAAATACAGAGGCAGCCAAAAGCGGACCGTAAATACTACAGGCAGTGTACATGTCTTGTACAAAAATATGCTGCGTTACAATTCACACGCATAATCAATAATCATGTAGGCTAGCTTTGCAAAATGTAAGGTTGTAAAGAACTGCAATTCTACACAACTCTGGCATATAGCCTAGTGAAAGATGAATTCACCACCTACAGAGATTAACCAGTTTGCCTCCAATATTATGTTCGTTTTTGTTGCTTGGAAAATTCGGTCTAAGATAAAACACAAAGCTTGGTGGCAAAATGTGGACGACAAAAGGTAACTATTCTCAGCCGAGCAACGCGAAATTCAAAAAATATGATTGTCACGATAAACTTCATGCATGGGTGATCTCGGATAGAAGCCAATCGGACAAATGCAACAATTTAGAATACATCTTCGTGACTGTGATCTTCCAAACGGACATGGATCCAAACGATTATTGAATTTATATATGCATATATAAATGTGTGTGTGTGTGTGATACAGTTCGGCTAGTTGAAAGATAATATATAGCCATTGGTCAACAGAAAATAGAGCAAACTGGACGCAAGGCATGTGACTATACATTTGAGACAATTTACTTGCGCAGAGGCGCGTGACATGCCCAAGAAAGTGTGTGTGTGTGTGTGTGTGTATTTAACTGGAGTTACAGAAAGAGAACTGGTTCCAAGTCTGTTGTACAAAGAAATGTCAATCAATAAAGCATGTAATATCCACAGAAAAAGAGTAATATACCGATAAATCAATCAGCAAACAAATTGTCGAACATTATTTAATCAAACTAAAAGCACCTTAAAACAGATTATTAGTATTATATATATATATATATATATATATATATATATATATATATATATATATATATATATATATATATATATATATATATATATATATATATATTATATATATATATATATATATATATACCCATGTGTGGTTGATTGTCTCGGTATTACTTAGGCTTTCCAAGACTAAGATTTATCAGCCGTAGTGCAGTAAATCAATGTAAGTTTATTCGAATTAATTCCTTAAATAGCACAAAGGCACAAAGAGCTGTCTCTGCGAATTTCGTCAAAGTCGTGTTGCATAACCAGTGTCCAACGATGAAGATTATTCACAGACCACAAAAAAATAGTTATCGGCATCAAAATGAGTCGATTAGCCAGTGCAGTTGCCACATGGAATGCTGCATTTGAATCATCGTGGGCCAGGATCAAGTGCTACAGGTTTCGAAAGCTACCAAAAACAACAAGGATGCCAAGGTTGGGCTTGGAAATGTCTTTGACAGGGGTGAAGCGTGAGCGTTAATATTCACATGCGAAACTACAAACAGACGGGAACAAACGCCTTGGCTAGAAAAAACCACAGTTCCCATTAAGCACTACACATACAAACATACTATGATTTTGAAAAAATAAAATAGCATCACAATTAGTAGTCATTCTCCTGAGAATGCATAGAAGCTTCTGAGAAGGCTGAAATGAATTTGACTTTTTTGGAGGTAGGCTGTGACAAATGCGAACAGGGACTGTTGGGCATCGACCATTGGGCTACCAAGAAAAGAGACCGGTGCTTTTAAGCATTATGCAATATTAGTAGATTTTATGTTACTAAAAGCAGATTTAGACCAGAACAGGTAGGGCTGTGTGTTGTAGAAAGGCAAATTTGAGGCTGAAACCTAATCGGAAATCGGCTTGTAGAAGAGTGTTGAAACAAACTTGTGTCGATATCGTGTTATCACACTCAGCACGATTACGCCGTCCTAAACATAAAGAGAAAGGAAAAACGCAAAATTTTCTTACTAATTACAACAAACTACAACATTTAGTAACAAATTGAAAGCATTCATGCTATCAAAAATATAAAACGTTGACGCAGACTACTTACCTGTGACGTGTACGTCGAATGGTTACACACCTGGCAACCAATGATGTGTTTCTCAAAAGGAATAATATACTGGCGTAGTAGATAGATGTTATTAAAATTAATATCGTTAACATTTAAACTGAATATTCTGATTCGATTCGTATTCTTCAAAACAAGTTTGCCAGCTTGAGATAAGCACCAATCCATGTTATTTACAAAGTTGTACAAGATAGCCAAATTAATGTCAGTCTCGCTAACTGAGGTGTTTCAACCATACATGATCATCAATAGAACACGACGATGAGATGACAAACGTACGTTAGAAATCTAACTCGACACAAAGTAAAGTTTAAAAAAATGACTATTGAGGATCCAACCACATTGTATATATATATATATATATATATATATATATATATATATATATATATATATATATATATATATAGTGCGGAAAATGAGATATTCTGCTCTCACTCCTAGTGGACTCACATAAAGTGTACTTGCATAGAAACAGTTACTATGCAAGTTCCCAGCTTCGTTACACGTATACAATAAAGACAATAAAACGAGCTTTAATTGTACGATTGGTGATAACGTTTTGAGAGCTATAAAACATTCTTTAAATAAAATTTGCGAGCATAAGGTAAACACCAATCCCATTATATTTAACCAGTCGTCAGACAACATTGCAAAATTTCCACCAGTTCTTAACTCATGTTTGCCAACTTCAGATAAACATGGATTTCCTTTTATTTATCCAGTAGATATTTTTGTTGTGCAATAATAACTTTACAAAAACTGTTTAAAGCTAAAAACGTTGATATGAGCATACTTTCGGAGGTCAGGACTGATTTAGTCGCCATAGAAAAAAAGAAATTTGGGAGTTCGCCTACATATCAAGATAACACAGCCTATCAGTTGTTAGACTGCTATTGCAATGATTTAACGATTCGCTGACTTTTTTTTATTTTCGCGGGCCTGTTGCACAAATAAGCCAGAGCATTTTGAGCAATAGCCACATTTGAGATCGAGAACGCACCAATGGTCCTATCTAGGGCTGACATGACTACAACCGGAAATCCTCGCAAAGTGCGCGAATTAAGATAAAGTAGTCAGCACATGATGGAAGCAGACTTCAAGCCGCAGAATTGAGCGTAAAATATGAAATATTTGTTTTTCGTTTTACTAAATGGACGTGCTTTATACAAGCAAACTTCTATAAATAACTGACTAAGATAAAGCATCTGTGTTGAGTAAAATAACATGGCCTTTGACGGACTGTTCAAATGAACATTTTGACTGCGTAGATAAGGATAATTAAATCTAGGCTGGATGACACAATAATAATAAATTCTACGTGAATCGGCATAAACGAGCCCACCAATATAGGTGAAGTCAACACATGCATCAACAGTTAGCTGACGTGAACGGTTCTTCAGTCTCTTCAGCCTTTCTGGTCCAAAAGGATTCGAGATTAACTTTTATACTTTGATTAACTTGGCGCCCAGTGAATCAATGAGTATGTTTATCAGCTGAACTAGAAACAAGCAAGCGTCTAGTGTCAAGAATCGCCAGCTACGTAGCCCCAATGACTAATTCCACAGGATCCCAGCATACCGCATACAGTACTACCTGCATTGTCCACTGTGGGTGATATCTTCGCACAAAATAAGTACGAGTATTCACCATTAAGATCAGTTGACAACGATTATAGAAAAAACTTCACGTGGTTTACAGAAGGACATTGATGGATTTCGCTAACATTTACTAGAGGTTTAGTCATATTCAGCTCTCCCGAAAATATGAATCCAATCCATAATAGATAAGTGCATGGTCCGATTCAACAAGAACGCAGTCTTTGATGCAACCACGCCATCTAGAACTAATTGCTGCTCAAGTTAACCGTTAGAGAACGCCATGTAACGCAACGTCTTACACTACCTATGAATTTTGTGCTACTCAATTGAAATTTCTACTCAGTACAGGTAAACAACTGTTGTTCGCCATTATCGTTGCGCATTGATCTTCAAGATAATCTACCATCTAGAAGAAATTCTGCGTCGCATGTGCATCCAACTTAAGCTTACACTACCTATGAATTTTGTGCTACTCAATTGAAATTTCTACTCAGTACAGGTAAACAACTGTTGTTCGCCATTATCGTTGCGCATTGATCTTCAATATATTCTACCATCTAGAAGAAATTCTGCGTCGCATGTGCATCCAACTTAAGCTTACACTACCTAGAATTTTGTGCTACTCAATTGAAATTTATACTCAGTACAGGTAAACAACTGTTGTCGCCATTATCGTTGCGCATTGATCTTCAAGATAATCTACCACCTAGAAGAAATTCTGCGTCGCATGTGCATCCAACTTAAGCTTACACTACCTATGAATTTTGTGCTACTCAATTGAAATTTATACTCAACAGGTCAAACAACTGTTGTTCTCCATTATCGTTGCGCATTGATCTTCAAGATAATCACCACTAGAAGAAATTCTGCGTCGCATGTGCATCCAACTTAAGCTTACACTACCTATGAATTTTGTGCTACTCAATTGAAATTTATACTCAGTACAGGTAAACAACTGTTGTTCTCCATTATCGTTGCGCATTGATCTTCAAGATAATCTACCACCTAGAAGAAATTCTGCGTCGCATGTGCATCCAACTTAAGCTTACACTACCTATGAATTTTGTGCTACTCAATTGAAATTTATACTCAGTACAGGTAAACAACTGTTGTTCGCCATTATCGTTGCGCATTGATCTTCAAGATAATCTACCATCTAGAAGAAATTCTGCGTCGCATGTGCATCCAACTTAAGCTTACACTACCTATGAATTTTGTGCTACTCAATTGAAATTTATACTCAGTACAGGTAAACAACTGTTGTTCTCCATTATCGTTGCGCATTTATCTTCAAGATAATCTACAACCTAGAAGAAATTCTGCGTCGCATGTGCATCCAACTTAAGCTTACACTACCTATGAATTTTGTGCTACTCAATTGAAATTTATACTCAGTACAGGTAAACAACTGTTGTTCGCCATTATCGTTGCGCATTGATCTTCAAGATAATCTACCACCTAGAAGAAATTCTGCGTCGCATGTGCATCCAACTTAAGCTTACACTACCTATGAATTTTGTGCTACTCAATTGAAATTTATACTCAGTACAGGTAAACAACTGTTGTTCGCCATTATCGTTGCGCATTGATCTTCAAGATAATCTACCACCTAGAAGAAATTCTGCGTCGCATGTGCATCCAACTTAAGCTTACACTACCTATGAATTTTGTGCTACTCAATTGAAATTTCTACTCAGTACAGGTAAACAACTGTTGTTCGCCATTATCGTTGCGCATTGATCTTCAAGATAATCTACCATCTAGAAGAAATTCTGCGTCGCATGTGCATCCAACTTAAGCTTACACTACCTATGAATTTGTGCTACCAATTGAAATTTCTACTCAGTACAGGTAAACAACTGTTGTTCGCCATTATCGGCGCATTGATCTTCAAGATAATCTACCACCTAGAAGAAATTCTGCGTCGCATGTGCATCCAACTTAAGCTTACACTACCTATGAATTTTGGGCTACTCAATTGAAATTTATACTCAGTACAGGTAAACAACTGTTGTTCACCATTATCGTTGCGCATTTATCTTCAAGATAATCTACCACCTAGAAGAAATTCTGCGTCGCATGTGCATCCAACTTAAGCATTCGTGTCGTCCAGAATAAAAACCATATCTGAACTTGCCGTTTTACTTAATAGATAGCTTAGGTAAGGGTATAAAGCGTCCTTTCTATCGCTTATGCTGAAATCGATAAAGCATATACAGATACAACGTTCGATAAGTTGAATATAACAATTACTTTTAATCAAGGTTGCGTACTTGATATAAACACCTGACCTATTTAGTACATAAATTTGTCAGTATAAACGAAGAATTGTAAAGTGTGGAAAAGGCAATTCATCCAGTAGACCGGTTTTATCCTTATTGGGAGCTCATCACGTACTGGCTAGAATTTGCCGCGGACAGGACTCGAACCTGGGCACGTTTTTATGGAAGCTGTACTACTAACCACTAAGCCACACTGCCACATACTAGGGACAATTTTCAGATGTATACTGACTAGTGTTCTTTGGTTATCCTTTCCTTTAGTTTAAGCCTGTGTGGCATCTTTGCTGCCCTCAAGTTCCAACTAACTACCTCCAATCTATCACTATAGAATAGACTGTACGTTACCTGGGGAAGGGGTATTCAAATGGACATTTATATAATTAGATGAAAATTGCTTGCGCGGGCGGTGATAACAATTACTTTTAATCAAGGTTGCGATCTTGATATAAATACCTGACACATTAAGTATACACATTTTTCAGTATAAACTAAGAATTGCATAGTGTACGACATATTCGACCCGTACTAATTTTTGGTATAGTTGCTGGAGAAACAGAATACCAAGAAATTTTGTTTGATGGAAAAACAGTCTACATTATATATATATATATATATATATATATATATATATATATATATATATACATATATATCAATGCAGAGTATTCAAGAAAGTAACTAAGCACATTCTTGTAGGAGGGTTGGAAATACCCATAATGATGTCAGTGCACGAACAATTTGTCTACGCTTGTACGGTTCTGAACAAAGTCGATTTATTGACATCACTTGTAAAAAGTTAAGCATACTAACAAAGCGATGTTTTGGCATGTCGCAAAGTTCACAACACGAAACGGGTTTAGTTACAGACACACGTGCAGCAGAGATCTCACTTTGCACAAACCTGGTTGATAAATGTGTTACGCCAAGCGTGACATTAATTGCATCTGCCAGCATATGCGTGTCCACAGGTTTAAGTTTAATTAAAGGTAACGCTAGATTCAGTTTGCAGTGGAGTTTTTTGTCTTTCAAACCAGGTAAATGAGGCTTGGTGTTTGATGCGAAACATGTGAACGTCAAAGCGAAACGCAATCTATCTTTTGTGCGCTCAATTTCTTCTTCACCTGTAAGTGAATAATCACAAATTTCTTGTCAACAGTGCAACCATTCACAACATGTTTTATTACATAATTAGGTGTGTACTTGTTTATAAAATGTAACCGTTAATCAAAAGTGTGTTAAGCACATCATCCAACTCAGTTTGCAAACAGACTGGTGAACAAATACGCATTGTCTCATTACACAAGGTTTGCTTACCTGTGTCCCTTCTAGCAAAAGTGAAAAGAGTTCTATGCGATGAGTGTCTTCGGTTGCGTATGAAACGACTCGGGAAATAGAATCCAATACACGCAAGTTCAAATCACGGCTGCGGCAACTTCGGATACTGCTGAGGATTACCAAATTAGGACGAACCTCGTCTATCTGATAAATTTCAGTGGCCGTCTTATTCTACATTTAATCTAGAAGCATAACAATATATATATATATATATATATATATATATATATATATATATATATATAGTCATCGTTCGGTCCCCTGCCACCTTTAAATCGAGCGCAGCGTCACGGTCCTTCATCACAAATAATGTACACATATCAGTCTTCAGATAGCCAACCAGTGAACCACCTAGTCATAATAAATAGTGTATGAATCATTGAATATGGTGTTACAGAACTAGAAACCGCCTGAAAATGTGTCACGACGGTTCCATGTGTTAATTTCCACGGTGGTCCTTAAGCAGTTTACCCGAGAATAACGTTAACACACTCAAATAGAAAAGTGAAAAGAACGCAAGGCCAGCACGAATTATTTCCCTCATTCAGCAAACCGTGTCGTTAATAGGTGTTACCGATCCACTATCGCAAGTCGCGTTCGTGATTGATACAGGTGCTGCAATATCGTTAGTAACGCGAAATTTAACAGTAACTTTCAGCACCTATGTCCAGCTAAAAGCCGCCAACTGGCAGTCTTGGTAAATCTCAGAGTTTCACTAGGCCTATGTCGAGTATTCCCGTGAACTGTTGTCGTCGCCGATGTGCCATATTGACTGGCAATTGATACCACCAAAGGTACCTTTCTAGATCCAGTTACGAGTTAAAGTGAACGTACTTTTTGTTGGTAGTAACGATCGACTGGTTTTTTCACTCAAGAGAAATGACTTATTGGAATCCGCTCACCCGCGAGTACATGAACCATCAAGTTTTCCGAAGACCCTAAATATGAAAATAGCGGATCCAACCGGTCTAGTTAGATTAACTACGCGGTACCATATAGCTACCATCGCTAATTAACATGTGAGCCAAACAACCCGTTGGTGAGTGGAGATTATGCGGTAATTATCGTGCCCTCAACAAAGTCACAATTCCAGATCGTTAGCCGATAAGTCCACAATTATTGATCTGAAGTCAGCTTCCCATCTGATTCCTCTCGACAAAGAAAGCGTCGCAAAAACAACCGCCATTACTCATTTTGGGTTATTCCACGCACCTATTCTTACGTCGATGTAATGATCGTATTCTCAGATGATTTCGAGCAGCGTTTACCAGACATTAAATTGGCCCTCCCTCGTATCGATCACTTTGGTCTCATGTTAAACATGGAAGAATGCATATGAGCATAACGAAAGTGAAACTCCTCGGGGAACTCCATTAAACATGATATAATAAATACCCTAGAAGACAAAGTTTAGACTACGACAAATACAAAAGAACTGCGTCGTTTTCTTTGCATGTGTAACAATTACAGGTCCTTTATTCCTATGATAACGTAACTACAGGACGGAGATCGCCTAGGGACGCAAACGACCAGTTAATGCTTGAGCAAATAAAAAGATTTTTTGGCGCAACATACAACAAAGGGCTAACATCACGGCGACAAAGGAAGCCCGTTCGTCCTAAAGACTTCAAACTAGGCGATCCGGAGGTCATCGCAAATAAAAGTGAAGGAGAGTCGGCTGGTAAAATGTAGCCCCCACCAGACTGCCGACGCCCAGTATTTGATTAATATCACAATTAATACCCTTCGCAGTCCTGGCGTGGATGGTGCAAGAACGTTTCTTTTGGCCAACAATTCGACGAGATATTACCGAACAGACCAACACATGCCGGCCATGGCAACTCGCGAAAGTTTTTCGTCATACTCAATCAAAATTTGGCCGTTTTGAGCTGCCTAACGCTCGCTTTAGATTTATGCATGTTGACATAATCACTCTTCCAATATTACGGGGTTTCCGCTATTGCTTGACAATAATTGATCGACAAACCAGGTGGCGCGAAGTAATAACACTAACTGGTCAAGATGCGGCGACCATTGCCTACGCGTTCTTGCTACACTAGGTAGCAAGACTTGAAATACCAGTTGTAGTAGTCACTGACCAAGGTGCAAACTTCATGACACGCATTTTCGAAGATAGCTTCCAGTTCTTTGGAGTCGCTGTGCGAAGAACTACAGCGTTCACTTCTAGGTGTAAAGTTTTGTGGATTGCGTACATGGCGAGTTAAATGCAGCACCATGTGTGTCTCGTGAATTGTCCGATTGGCCTACGGCACTCCCACCAGCATTGCTTGGTATGCGTTCAAGGTATCGCGATAGCGTAAAGTCATCAGTTGCACAGGTCACTTCAGATCTCTGTCCTCAATTCACAGAAGATTTAATGTACGGTTTTGAAGTTAGTGATGAACCACTAGCGGCGATTATTACACAACAGCTAGAGCGCGTTCTAAATAGTCCGCGTGCGATACCAACGAGAGAACGTCATCCGCCAGTGTACAGACGCTGTTCAATCGAAACTGAAGCCAAAATATACCGGACCTCATCCGATAATTAAGCGCTGTTGCGCAGTTCGTTGTGAATGATCGGCTGAAGCCTGAATTTGGATTCCGGACTCGGATACTCATGATAAGAGGAAGTGAATAACAAGCACCACAATTATGTAAAAAGCCAGAGTATGTCAGAGCCCAAAAGGGCAAAGTGGCATGACAGGAACTTTATCAGAGCACGTCAAACAAATGAGATAAAGACCCCGCTCACTAGTTCGATTTAAGCTTAAAGTAGACGACGCCAATATTTGGCGGCAAGTGATGTAGCACGGTCAGATTTATGAACTTCATTTAGGACTTATTTAGGGACATTTTTATTCCTGTAAGTACGGAGCAGCCATGCCTGATGATGTTCGTAATGCTAAAATAAGAATAGTCATCATATGCGTTAATTGGATAATTTTTATAGAGCATCCATTTTTGTTTCTTCTAATTCTGCAGTTTATAAGCCGCAATAACATTTGACTAGGTGCCGGCATGTTCAAATTGAGCGTGTGTAATTAGTAATTAACAGACTCACATTCTTGGAATTATAAATAACAAAGTGGCATGAGTGAGACAGATTTACCAGGACGTGTGCTTTTCTTGACTGGCTATTGGCGGCCATTAGCTGGACATGGGTGCTGCAAGTTACTGGTAAATTTCGCGTTATTAATTAAATTGCAGCACATGTATCAACCACGAACGCGATCTGCGAGAGTGGATCTGCAACGACTATTAACGACACGGTTTGCTGAGTGACAGAAATAATTCGCGGTGGCCTTGCTTTCTTTGTACTTTTCGTGGAAATTCAGACGCGGTACCGTCGTGACACGTTCTCAGGCGGTCTCTAGTTCTGTGTCACTGTATACAATGATACATAACCCGTTTATTATATATACATCCACATAACAGCGAAATGAAAGTATACAAAGAGAGTAAAATTATTTAAGTAAATGGTCTTAATAAGGGCTACAAGATCTCGCTCGGCTGATTTGAGGGTAGAAATACTCAGTTGTGCAGCAATGAAGTGAAGAACGAATAGATTTTTCTGATAACTCGTAGCCAAGTACAAATAACAACGTTAAATTCAGCTAAATAACTGCCCTGTCTGTCTTATGAGAAAAGCTGAAAACTCAGCAATGCATAACACACGACGTAATTCACTTCATACCTGTCAAGACATAATTAATTGTAATTGATTGCAGAAAAGCAAACAGACCGAAAGGCAACAAACGAACTACGATAAAGAAAGCCTCAATGCAACGTTTTTTTTGCGAAAATTCGATTACTTAACGTAGAAAATAATTCTATATGACATTAGACATTGATAATTAGTACAAACAACGGTATTACGAAAAATGTAGACCTCACAGTCAGAGGCAGACTTATTAATCGCAGCCAGGCATAATAATAGAGCCCCTACGTTCAATAATGTCGGAAAATCATGCACTGACTAGCCAAATGCCTCGTGAATAATTAAGATTAGATGTGATAGTTTGTGTTGCCTCGGTGGCCAGTTGCAGAGAAGGATGTAGAAACAAAACATCTACGGTGGTGTCTTCGTTGGGAAGTGCAAAAATTCTGGTTCCAACGTGCACAAAATACATACAACAGGCCGACTATTCTGCATGCACAGTTCCACTATCTCCTCCCGATAGGATGTCAGTTGCTGCAGGATAGCTGTAACTGCAACATCCGTCAAAAATTACAGGAGACTTGATTCGTGAAGCGTGCGACTCATGGTAGACATGAAAGTCCGCTTCTCCCACATTAAAGATGTCTTACACAGGTGAGCAGACATTTAGAAGTTCATTTGAGTAATAAACCTTAACATACAAGAAATTGATTTATCAAGTAATGGACAGGGGTAACGATAGCACACACACACATGTGTGTGTGTGTGTGTGTAACACACGCTTATCTAGTGAAACATCATGGATTTATTATGGGATTACCCAATCATAAGTATAAATGAAACCGTTAACATGAACTTTCGAACCTTTGGTATTAGATTATTTTATAAAATGTGATGAGTTGTGGACTGAAGAAGGCACCCGAAAGAACGTCTCGAAAATCATTGGACGTAAAGAAATACTGGAAACAATCACTTGTTAGTCAAAACAATGGTCAGATAATGATACTAAAGTATTACTCAATTATGTAAGTCATATCTAAAATGTGGACGATACAGAATTACACGACCGCCATGCATATATCATTAACATCAAAAGCGACAGTGGCACAACAGCCTCTAGTAACTGATGCTTCATTGCCATGTAATCATGAGACAAATAAGAGGAAAAAGCAAGTAATTAAAATTAACAATGGAAGTTTTTAAAGTAAAAATAGCAAAAATTCCAATATAAACCAAACAAAAATTGCTAGCAGAGCAAAAATTTATAGAGACGAGGATTTAGCTCAGATGGAAATACTTAGGTAGCATAGAAATGGTGGCACCCAGACCTCTACGCAACATCATCATGGTAAAGTCAGCTTCAAAGCAAGGTGACGTCTGTCACACAGCTTCCTTTCAGTTTTCACAGTGCCGCGTCAAAAAAACAATCAAACCTCGCAGCTAACTCTTACCAACTAAGCAAAATAAAGTTAAGATGACTCTACTAGACATCTGCATCAGGATCTCAAAGGAGCTCGATTCGAAGCCATATCACGCAAAGCTACCAACCGTGAACAATGATGCGCACGTGGACCCTATCCTGGCAGACGAGTAGGTGCCATACTACCAAATTTGATTGAAAATTATTTCAGCTGATAGTCATGTAAAAATATGTCCATCTTGTTTCTTACGCCAGTCTGGTGCTGGGTGAGAGAGCATCTACCGTGCAATCGAATTAAAAAGATATGTGATTCGGAAACACTGGTTCAAACGTTTTTTTTTCAGGCAAGCAGCTGATGGACGGCTTCAGAGTGACGGGACAAGTGAGAACGTATCAATCAAGGCCAAACACCAAAGGATTCAAGATTTTACCGACCTACGAGTGCTATTAATTTACTCGCATAAGCAAGTTACGGAATCAAATTGATACGTAAAATGTAGCTGAACCAGTGAAGTCGACGGTGCCTTATTTGTTTGTCTAACGAGGAGCACTTGTTGGCCACTTCAAAAATACAGACACTGATTTCAGTTTCAGAATTTGTTGTTCATTATCCATACAGACTTTTCTTCTCAGGCAACAATAATAAAATGCCTGTACACATCTAGTCTTCGACTACAAAGAAACACGATTCCCAAAAGTAAATCAAAACTGCACGTACATATGCACTAAAATAATACGAACTTTATAGTAGATATATATATATATATATATATATATATATATATATATATATATATGGCTTCCGTGCTTCCATAAATAGCAAAGGTTGGAGATAGCTACTTCCTTAATAACCTCGTCACTCATATTGTTATTGATACGGCAATCAACTACATCCAAATCCTCACTCTAAAGCAGCAGCCTTGGAGTGCGAGAGGGATGGACTTATAGAATTTCATACAGACAGGCGGAGCGACGAATGCTAATCTATTCAATGTGGCCAGGGTCGGATATCGGTTAGCGTAAGTCAAAAAATATAATCTACACAACCGCACCCCGACCTGAGTCACGCTTGATCTTCCCCTTCTAAGTGATTCAAGTGAAGCGCTGCCACGGAGTAAGACATAATCGAAGCAAATGGTCTACATACGAATGAAGCTAGGTGTGGCAATAGCCACCTTTAAGACAAATAATGAGCAAAAGGTCTTATCTAGGGCAGACATTATTTCAACAGAAATTCCTCGCAGAAGCGCACGGATAAGAAGTAAGCAGGCAGCACAATGAGAAAAGCAGACGTTGAGCTGATGTGCACATATATTAATTAATGTGTAAATTTGTTTTATTAAATAGATTATTGTTGTGCGTGCAAATTTCTATATATAATTGAGTAAAAATAAAGCATTTATGGCACAATTAAATATGTCTTCTGATTGGGTCGAAACGTTGATTCAGGCACTGGCGTCTCAAATGAAGAATTTAACGGACGAGTTAGGCATAATTAAGGCTCGTCTAGACGATAGGTTAATAATAAACACTAACGACATACAAATTCGTGGAACATCAAACATAGGTGGACACAACAATGGCGACCGCGCCAGGATTCGCTCCAACGACCATGGTCTATGGAGGACACATAAGACTGCCAGGTGAACCTGTAATCCAAGGATCCCATGAGCGCAGCATCATAGCGGATATTCAGGAACGACTAAAACAGTTAACTGAATATGTAGGCGCCACACAGCGACAAAGCTATGCAAGGCAACCGACACAACTTTGCCTAAAGGTCGGCGATTATGTCATGGTAGCGAGGGTCGAGCCCATGGCACTGCAGGCTGTCAATGATGGGCCGTATCGCGTGGAGAGGGTGGACGCAGAGCACAATACTGTTTCTGCTAGCCTGCCCGATGGACCACGAGCTGTGGCACTGGATCGTTTAAGCAGAGTGCGAAAGCCGATTCCTGACGGGGGGGGGAAGATGTGGCAATAGCCACCTTTAAGACAAATAATGAGCAAAAGGTCTTATCTAGGGCAGACATTATTTCAACAGAAATTCCTCGGATAAGAAGTAAGCAGGCAGCACAATGAGAAAAGCAGACGTTGAGCTGATGTGAACATATATTAATTAATGTATAAATTTGTTTTATTAAATAGATTCTTGTTGTGCGTGCAAAATTCTATATATAATTGAGTAAAAATAAAGCATTTATGGCACAATTAAATATGTCTTCTGATGGGGTCGAAACGTTGATTCAGGCACTGGCGTCTCAAATGAAGAATTTAACGGACGAGTTAGGCATAATTAAGGCTCGTCTAGACGACACGTTAATAATAAATACTAACGACATCCAAATTTGTGGAACATCAAACATAGGTGGACACAACACTAGGCTTATCCCAGGACGGTTGACGACGAATTGCGAATGGAGGTCGACTTGCTACAAGCCGCTAGGATGGTCTCCTCATTCTATATTGTGCAGAAAAGATTTTCGCCATCGACCTTAAATAAGATCGCAAACATATCATCGGAGACTGCAGATTTGCCATGTTCAATATAGAAGACTGCATTGCGTATTTCTAACTGTGAGGGTAGTTCGGAAAATCTCCGTGGCAGTGAATGATGCAGTTGCCAAGGAAAATTTATCATTCAAGCGTTCAGTCTACCTATCACGACGACACATTTTATCAGTTATTAGATTACTGTTGCAATGATTTATTACTTCGCTAGCTCTCGTCGGATTTTACCTGATATGAACGTGTCTTTCATCTCTTCAGTCATTCTGGTCTTATAACTCTCTGAGTATTATTATAAGTCGATTTCGCAGGAATTTCGCGCCTAACTTCGAGAATTACTAGACTTTTCATAAACATAATAACGGACTCTACGGGAGCTTGCAATGCCACATACAGAGGTGAGAACAACTTGCATAACGTATCTTCTCTTCGTCCACAATAGACCCAAATTTTCACCATCCAGACAGAATAACTTTGATTTTAGCATATCTTATTATTTTTGTTTGAAAAATGTCTGTTCGAGTTTACCACCATTTATGAGGTTTATTGTTGCCAAGCCTTCTGGACCTTGTCAATGAAAATCCACAACGGATAAGTTGACACGGGTGCTCCAGAACGAGCGTTAGTCCTGGACGCAACCATGCTATCTATAAATGTTGCATGATCTATTTGGATCCACCGTTATCCGGGAGCTGGAGGACGCCATGTTGTGCAACGTCTAACACTACATCTGAAGTTTGGTCTACTTAAATATAATCAATGTTGCAAGCAGCTATCCAAAAGCCATTCACCATTATCTTTGCGCGTCGAGCTCTAAGTCGATCTTCCACCTAAAAGAAATTCTGCATCGCTTAAGCGCCCAACTTGAGCATTCTACTTAGTAGAGAGCTTAGTTCAGAGTACAAAGCGTCCTGTGCTGCAATCTGAGGGAGCGTATGCAGATACAACGAAGAGGCAACGTTGACAAAGGCTACTGGCACTGGTTCTACCAGGATGTAGTTAAGCGTGCCGCACAAAGTTGCCCGTGTACAGGAATCCACACAGTTAGACTAGCTTCAGCTCGTGTGCTAGCGAAAATACCGACGCACTGTTTACGATTTACAATTTGTCCAACGCACGTGCTAGAGTTTCTTGTTGTCTAGTTTGTTTCAACGTTCACACATGAAATGCTTTGACGTTAAAACCTAACCTATGCTCACTAAACGGTAATCAACGTGAACTATTGTCAATATTTGGAAAGGCCAACTTGAGCTCAAAGATATGAGCAACATCAACCATATTCATAGCGTGTAAAGAAGATCTACTGTTAGCTTGACAAAGGAGAATAAAGAAAGAAATGAAGATATATATATATATATATATATATATATATATATATATATATATATATATATATATAATTTTAATACTACTAAACTTATCTTTACCATCTTCCTTTTATATACATCCTCAGTTTTCAATTGATTATGCGAGTGGCAACTAGTCTGACACTGATTTACTTCGATTTCTTATTTGAGCTGATTAGTGCGTGTATATGCATGTCTGTGTGTGTTTGTGTGTGTCTGTTTGCGTGTAGGGGTCTCTCTCACTGTGTTGCAAAGTGATTTCTGAGATCTGGTCATTCCTGAATTGCTGGATTGAGAGTTAACCAACGTTTCGCAATAAAAGAAACTTGTTGCACGACAGGGAATATATTAATTACCTTTTCCTTGTGGTACGACACAAGGTGTTTGCATTGTTGAATAATCAGGTAGACAGTGGATGCACACACCTTGTGTTCCACCACAAGGAAACGGTAATATTTGGCATTGTTGGTTTTTACGTCTACGAATGTTATTTTCACGTGTGTTGTCTTTCGTTTCGCCTTGTTCCTCAATTTTGTTCTGTCCACTCGGTAGGTAACAGTGCAGGGTGTGCGGATTGCAGTCTTGAATGCTAATAATGTTTTCAAATTTCTGTCTCTGTTAACACAGACTGTGATACTGTTTGTGCATCTGTTTATTCTTCTTCAATTTGTTGCCAATCCGATCGAATCTTTGTTCAGTCTGGTCGAGTGGGAGTCTGGCTTTGCCTGCATGCTAGTAAACTGTTGTTGGGTTTGATGATTCGTGGATATATATATATATATATATATATATATATATATTAGCATCGGAAACTAGATTGCATAATCCCTCCGGCATTAGAGAATTGGGTGCACCATCTTTATATACCCATCATTGGCTTCGAACTTTTTTTGCCGTGGAATTTCCTTAACGTTGCCTTTTCATGGTATCTGCATAAGCTTCCGCCGATTGCAGCACAGACGACAGAAAGGCCGTTTCATGTTCCGACATATGTAATCTCATAAGTATGATCTCGGTAACAGATGACACGAATGCTCAAGTTTGACGTTTAGGCGACGCAGAAAAGCCATAAGCTCAATGCGCAACGATAATAGCAAATGACAGTCGAATGGCTGCGCGTAGCACAAACTTCAGGCTGTTGTGCCACCCAGGCCTCCCCCCCTCCTACAAAAGGATGGACTCAGGTATATCGTGTATCAATACGTTATACTTGGCGTGAGTGTATCCAAGACGGTCGCTATTTCTGAAGCAAGCATGTCGACTCGGCTAAGTATTATCGAAATGGATTGGTCTATTTGTCCATAATGACCGGTCTATCAATCATTCACGTCCGTTGCTTCAGAAAAGACATTATATGAATACATTGTAACCAGGTGTAATAGCGATATTTGACTGCAACTATTTTGTCTGTATCGACTAGATGTCACCGAACTTCATTCGCGCTAATTATGAGCATTCGTAATTGCCGCGGCATTGACGCGTTTGGCACAGCGTAATGCAGCTCGTCTTCCACACCGCCGAGGCCGCGCATCACATGTAATTTTAAGCTTTCTGCCACCTTTTGGACACCCAGCTAGATTTCCGTTGACAACTGTAAACTTTTTCCAAGCAGCAAGTGCACACCTATGTGCCCACAAAAACAAATTGAACAAAGCAACCGTGAGCCGCCAAGAAAGCCGCTAGCAATGTCTCAATGCATGGCTGCGTCTGAGAATGACAGCTGTGGATTGATTGAGCATAGCCGATAAGCGACAGGAAAAAACCAGTGAAGCTCCTAATTTCTAAATCTACGTGCCTCCCTCTTTTAATAGCGTCTATTGCCTTCGGTAAACAAAGAGTTAGTTTTATGAGGGGGGGATTTATAATTAACTGTACATAAAAAAACTAAAATTGAACATCATATAATTCAGAAAGCGTCAGCAAAACTGAAAGATACATTTTTATTGCACCGTTGAGAGATTATAAAAATAGTTATCTATCAACCGAAGAAACACTTAAGAAATCTATCCACTTTTTCTTAGCACTGCCTTTCTTCACAATAATCAATAATTTGACATTTTACTTATGGATGTGACCAGTTATGTATTTGTAATCTTATAGATATATACGGAGACGTATTAATAGAGATCTGGAGGTTCCGCGCAATTGATTCTTGACGATCCTACACTAATCAGAGAAAAACCAGTGCCTCTCCACTGTGTGCAGTTTGGATGGCGCACGGAGCAAATTGACCCAGCGTCAATTTGGTGCTAGATGAGAGAACAGAGCTAGCTCTACTGGGCAATCGAAATGAGGGCATACGCAAAACGTGAACAAGCCAACGAAGTTTATGCAGCAGATCCAAAAATACGTCTACGGATGTCAACGTTAGTTATTCGTTGTTGGTAACCAACATGTGCTACACTTCTCAAACAACGATGATCGAAAGCCTGTAAGCGTCTCAAATCATCAACTCTAACAGGCCAAGTTTCACTAGTGTATTTTAAGACTGCGCGTACAGATGCATTGTACGCATTTGCATATACTAATTTGCCTGAAATAAATAGGTTATTACTAGGTACGCCTCGTAAAACGAAGAGGTCGTGCCGGTTGCTTGAAGCGAGTCGTGCGTTGACCAGCTTGGCACTAGTTGTATCAATGTCATTTGCCCTCATTATCATGTTCGGCCCAGCGCTACACCAGAATCACTTACCAGAATCCCTGAACAAGCTAGATTCAGGGCATGACGAGGTTGTATATCTCATCTATTTGATCAAGACGAGTACCAATTCAGCAACAAGTTTTTCGCCGACCTACAATGTCCATATTTTAGATTTCAGGGATGCACTTGATTCAGGGTAGCGCAATGTACAATTTAATAATTTGTCGAAAACTGGTATTCCCAATAAATTGATGTATATTATTATATGTTCCACCTAAACAAATATCATCTTTGGTCGCATAGTTTATAAATGTAATATCGAGATCATCACTACTATCATCATGCACAGAAATACAAAAGTAATTAATAACTAATGCTTCACAGCCATATAACCAGAAGAATCATAAAAAAATATACAACTAACGAAAAAAATAATGATTTACACACAGAAATTATTAGTGAGATTTACAAGGGAGAGAGAGAGAGAGAGAGATAGTAAGAGAGAGAGTTTAAGGATAGTGGCACTAGAAGAAATTTGCCTCAGAGCCTTAGGTCTCATCCACTACGCTATCGAGGCCACGTCTTGCAATCAATCTTCAAAGTGACTATCTGGACTGAGTTGATGGAATTATAAATTTTGGCAGCTGTGTCAATAATTTAGCAATGTGAGTGATGGGGTGATTAAGAGTAGCAATCGTCAACGATTGCCAAAGATGGAGAAACACGAGCACAAAAAAACTGTGTACAATGCACCTGTACGTGCAGTTTTATTGTACGCTAGTGAATCTTGAATTTTTAAAGAAAATTTTACTCTCACAGGCATTTGACTACTGTTGTTTGAGAAGTATCATCAATAGAAGTTAACATACAAATAAGCTAACTTAGCATATGCATAAGTATCTTTAGTTCGAAAACTATCAATTGCGCCGGTTCGGACACGTGTTGAGTATGCATCTTATTAAATTGCCCAGAAGAAACTTATTTTATAAACCAGCACCAGATTGGCGTAAAGAAGAAAGTGGACAGATTTTTAAATGAAAAAACAGTTAAAGTCAACTACAATTACTATAATCAAGGTTGCGATCTTGATAGAAACACCTGGCCCATTAAGTGCGTATATTTGTCACTATAAACTAATAATTCCATAGTGTAGACAAGGCAATTCATCCAGTAGACCGGTTTCGTCCTTTTTGGCAACTCGTTACGTACTGTCGGTAAATTGCCGCGGACAGGGCTCGAACCTAGGCACGTCTGCTTCGAAATCTGGTGCTCTAACCACTGAGCTACCCTGCAACACACTAAACACAATTTAGGTTTCAGAGTATTAACTTTGTCATGATTACTATTAGTATTTTTGTTTTTAAAATATTTTTCTCCTGGTTATATGATAGTAAAGCTTCGGTTATCAAAGGTTGTTGTATCGCAGTCTGTGATGATTATATCAAATATACGAAGGCTTATATGTTAGACCTTCGTAAGGCTAAGGTGAAAAAAGTGGCATACATACATACACCAGCATGTCAAACACAGATCCTACCTCAGTGGTGACGCATGTTGTATGGTGGAACAAAAATCTGAATGAACAAAGACACAAGACAGGCCACCAAGCGTTTGATGGCACAACCGATGTTCCAGTCGTCTTACTTTGACACCCACGAACAGCAGAATCGGCTCGGGACTCTCTAGAGGATTAAGCGTAGCCTTCTAGTGTCGACAAGGCGCAATGACAATTGCGCCGGGCTCAATACCTTTGGCTCGCCAGACGTCAGGCTACAAGTCTCCATGTTTTCAGGCCATTGGAGAAATAATGATAATACAAATCGCATTTAAATGTAAAGTGTTTCACTATGTAAGCGAAACTCAACTCACCTTTATTGACAAGGCATACAGATGATTGACCATAACATGTGCCGGTTGTGGCAGCAAATTAGGATCACAATGCGCTCCAATAGATTGATTTAAAATGCCCTGCGTTGTGTTAAATAACGAAAAAACAATAACAAGGTAACATAATGATCCAGCAAACATTCATTATAAAAACAGAAGAAAACTAAATCATTAAACAAGCATCATTATGCATTATGCACAGTCATACAAAAGCCAAAAGTGACTAATATTTCACTGCCGTATAACATTAAGTGGTTCGTGGTCATATGTGGACTGTAAAAGTACACTAGATCGCCCATTCCTAGTGAGGATGGTGTGTATTCGGAGTTTTCCTTCTCCTAGATAGTCTGCCAACCAAGGCTGATGAGCACTATCTGCCCAGATGCCAGTGGCCAAAGTTTCCTTCAGCAGCCGAAACTTGTCCTTTGCGTCTGGCACGCTTGTTGCCACTAACAATAAAAGTTACTGTGCAGTTAGACCAAACTCGAGGCTTCACATGAAACAGGATGATGGCTGTCTCTTTTAGACACGACACGGTTCATGCTACCATTCCCGGACTGACTAGCTTGTGCTCGTCGGTCATCAGGCCGCAATTTCTATGGCTACAAGCCTGTCATAACAGATTCAACTACTGTTATTCAAATCAAGTTTGCGAGTTTGAAGTAAACACCAATCCCGTTGTATTTAGCCAGTCGGCGAGCAACATAGCAGAACTTCCGTCAGTCGCACGAACTGACGCGTTTCGACCCTCCGTGATCACCAACCAGAGTACAACGCAAACTGACTATCGTGGATCAAACCGCATTGCATACATGTGGAAAGCAACATTACATATATATACGGCTCTCACCTCAAGTAGTCTCGCATACATTGTACTTGACTGGAAATGTAGGCTGCACAATTTCTATGCAGTCACGAACACAGACAGGTAATACAATTACACAATCAACGATTGCGCGGGCGAAAATCCTAGCATCTCTTGTTTAAATTAATTCAATTTAATATGAAATGTCCGGTTCAAGAGGACTACCCAGGTCTGTGCCGTCTGTTTGTCTGTAAAAGACTCCTTGGAATAAAAATTGTAAGTTAGATATGCAGAAGTAAGGCAGTTCCGTTAAGTCGCCCAACTTTATAAATGTTTCCGCCAACGATGATTGCAGATATACGCGAAGGATATTTATAGCTTTATTCAGAGGATTACTGGTAAATATGGATTGTGTGTCTAGAGATTACACTTTTCTCTCATTTAAAAGTAATTTGCGCATCTTTTCCACAAATTGGAAGCTATCCTGAAGCAGATATTCAACTATTTTCATTAATAATCTTTCTGTTACACGCTGCGTAGAGTCAACCATCAGAGGAAGATAACTGATTATTTTGGGAACCTTAGGCAACCAATTTTATATCGGTGGAGTTGAACCTACTGGCTTTGCATTTTTACATTCTTTAATAAATGCATTTTTCCCTCTGCGATGACTTCCCGCTTAGCTACCATTTGTGAAATAATTTTGCCAAGAGTCTTCGCTATGCAATTTTCTAATCTGCTGTGACACCGCGCTGTATGCCTGCGCAACAATATGTGATATATATGCAGTCTTTTGTGGAATAGGGTGACCGTGTTGTTTTACTTTCGCGATAGTAAGCAAATTCACCATTTTTTACTAGTATTCCGCTCAATAAACTCTATAATCATTCGTTTTGGACATCTGCAGTCAGTATTAGCAGAAACTTTCACAGAAGTGGACGACATAAAGGAACTTCCGTGCTTGCGCATATCCAGAGTACAACTTTCAATCTATGCATGGACCATTTATCGTTGGATCCCATGCGTACGTGCCCTATGTTGACGATAATTTCTTGGTCGGTGGAAAGAACGAAGATACAAACGTGCGGCTACACCACACAAACAACGTCATCCAAGCAATCCAGATTACATTAGGAGATGATATATGCGGATATCTAGCATTTTTAGTTGTAGGAATATCGAGCGATTGACAGGGTACCATCTCCAGGTCGATTCACATGAAATCAAGCTTGACTGAGCAGTATATTCGTCATTCCAAGGGCTTGCCAAGGGAAAGTTATAATCAATTTAGGAGGACAACTACGCAGGATTTGTGCACCCCAGAATATTGAATCAAAACCAAACCTACGTCGCGAAACGGTGAATAATAATGTCTATTCCGATTGGTTTGTCGAATATAATTCGAGGCAAATTACGCAAATTGAGACCAAAGTAAAATGCCTCACAGAGTAACGCAGAATTTTCATTTTGAAGTTGATCACCCAGGTGAAATTTTCAAAAGAGAAGTAATTCTAGCGACTAAAGCACGCCACTTATGCGGATAAATAACAAAGAAAGCCCCGGAACAAGAGTAAATTAGCATCTTCCTAAGAAGTGATTAAAATGTGGTGCAGCTCGTGTGCAAAAATCAACACTTGTGAATATATGTACTACTCAAAGGTGACAATGTCGGTAGCAATAAATATTCGCATACACACGAGGCGAAATCCGAAAAATTGCTTCTGGCTTTCGAGGCTATCGCAGTTAACAAGCCCAATCCTTCACTAAACGTGCAAAACATTCAAAAAGAAATAAAGTTGGACTGGAATAGATATGGCGGTGGTGTCACCAGGGCGTGGTGGATTTCCGACCTGCAATCGGATCTCCTATAAAATACCACATGAGCCCGACGACGGCACCATGACTCGGCGTGTGTTCCCCGCCACAAAGGGGTTCAACAGCCACAGGATTACATGGACTCCTGGACAGTACCCCGTACTTCCGAATGGCGAATAGGCTCTCAACAGCCACCGGCAACCATGCAACTTACTGCTGCCTTGCAGACTGCGCTTGGATGTGCAAAAACTAGAGGTGCGTCCTCGATCAAAAAGCCGAGTGGTGAGGGGACACCACTTGTACCAAATTCCCAAGAAACTCCATGAAATGTTATGGAGCCGGCTTATCCTCCAAAAGGAGTCAGCCGCAGTAAAGTAAAGTAAAAGTAAGAATAGATACAAAATGAAAAAACCCTTTAAAAGTAATATACGTGTCTCATAATACGAAACACACCCAGTAATTTGCGAACACATTCTAAAGGCGACAACACATAATGTCTTTACGAAAAAGAATTATTCCACATAGCGTAATTGCAAAATAGAAATAACTAAGATGTGATTGGTTACAAATGAACTAAAATATCACTAACAAATCCATAAAGATTGACTGCAGATATTGATAGAAATTATATTTGATAAATAAATGCAATTCCATATCTTATGGTTCTCCTTTCTCATATATAGCGGAATATATATATAGCACGGCTCCTCCTAGGGACATGTATACATCATGTCCAGCCGCAAAAAAGTCAAAAGTGACTAATGTTTCACTGCCATATAACCATAAGGAGTGAAAAAAATGTATATAAGTGAATTTAGACAAATTATTAGTGAGATTTACGAGAGAGAGAGAGAGGGGGTAGAGAGAGAAGGAATACCTTGCTACTATGAGTAAATTTATCAGGATAACTCACAGAAATGAGGCAAACTAAGCCTCTTCACAAAACCATTATGGCGAAGTTAGCATTCGGGCATGTATATAACTATATTTTTAGTGTGACAGTTGTAGATAAGTGCTCATTATACGAAGTTAAGTATAGCCATCATTTGTGTTAATGTCATTTTTCCAGAACTGACTTTTCCATCTGTTTAAATCTTCCCTTTAACTTAATTACTTACGGATAATTTTGACTAGGTGCCAGTATGCTTAAGTCAAGCGTATTGCTGTTCTTGGGATTAAACTGGACCTGATAATCTGTAATTGTGACATTGAATGTTTATTCGATAAAATTGACTAATACACAAAATAATTAATTTCCATATTATAACTCACGTCTTATTAATTGATGCGAGCAATGTGCCATTAAAAGTGAGACAACAGTGACATCATGATATGGAAAAAGATTAAAACTAAGAGTGTCTGGGCAATATATATATATATATATATATATATATATATATATATATATATATATATATATATATATCTTTATAAATGTCCATGCCCTTAATTTTACACAGTATATTTATAATTAGGATGAAAGAATACATTAATAACAAAGTGGATAAAGGCCATTTATTTCGTGAATACTAATCATCTCTTATACAATCATACATATTTATACATTTTGGGTTTTCAATTGATTATGCTGAAGTAAAAACGAATCAGATTTGTTACCACTAGCATAATCAATTGAAAACTCAAAATGTATAAATATGTATGATTGTATAAGTGATGATTAGTATTCACGAAATAAATGGCCTATATCCACTTTGTTATCAAAGTGTTCTGTATTCCTAATTACATGCAAACACGCATACACAGATACACAAACGCATACACACTTACCAATCAGCCAAAACAGGAAATAGAAGTAAAAGCGAGTCATACTTGTTACCACCCGCAAATGTAAACCCAGAGTGTATATAATGGAAAGATTGTAGAGCGAAGTTTAACTTTCTCGAAATTAATAGCCATTATCCACCTTTGTTACTAATGTTTTTCTTTCTATTAGGATATATATATATATATATATATATATATATATATATCTACTTTTTAATTTACCACAATATTCTCCTTATAATAGGAAAAACATAATATTAAAGTGGGATAAAGACCAGTTATTTCGTGAATAGATCATACATATTTACTAGGTTTTCACTGATATGCTAGTGGTGGGCTGGCTGAGTGACTTTGCAGCCAGCTTGTTTGATTTGTTGGTGAGTAGTGTTTGTGTTTTTCTTGTGTGTATGTCTGTTTGCATGTAAAGGTCATTCTCGCAGTATTGCGAAGTGATGTCTGAGATTTGGTCATTATTGTTTTGATAGATTTAGATTTAACCATCCGTCCGCATTGTTGGTTGTTACGTGTACGAGTGCTATTTTTCCGAATGTAGTCTTTCGTTTTACCTTTTTGCGCAAATTTGTGTTCTTCACTTGGAAACAGCGCAAGTGCGAATTGTAGTGTTGAACGCTCATATTGTTTGGGAAATTTCTGTCACCGTATATGCATCTGTTTTTTCCTCTTCGTTTAACACTGCAATCCACACTGGCGCTGTTACCATGTGAAAATGACAACTTTGCGCAACAAGGTGAAACGATCAACTATACTGGGAAAAATAGCACTTGTATATGTAACAGTGAACAATGTGCACAAATGGTTAATTCTCAAGCTATCAAAACAATAATGACAAGATTTCAGACATCACTTCGCAATACTGCGAGAATGACCTTTACATGCAAACACGCATACACACAAACACAAACGCATACACACTCACCAACTAGCCAAAACAAGAAACAGCAGTAAAAACGAGTCAGATTTGTTACCACTAGTATAATCAATTGAAAACCCAAGATGTATAAATATGTATGATTGTATAAGAGATGATTAGTATTCACGAAATAAATGGCCTTTATCCACTTTGTTATTTATGTGTTCTGTATTCCTAATTATAATTATACTGTGTTAAATTAAAAAGGAATGGACATTATAAATATATATATATATATATATATATATATATATATATATGTGTGTGTGTGTGTGTGTGTGTGAATTTCAGTTTACTATATTAGGCTTAAACAGAAAGTTGTTTGCCAGTTTACGAAGCTTCGACATTTGACAAGAAATTCAAAGCTTAAGCCTACAAAAGAAAGACAGCTATGATATCCAAATTAACTAGCTAAAAATCGTCAAATGTGCAACACCAATGGCATGTAACTCTGCATCACCTACAGCACCAACATTTACAATTAATAAAACTCAATAGAAGAAGCCTCCATGGTCGAATTAGCCAGAAGTAAGTGAGTGTTAAAATTAGCATGCCTTCCGAAAGCAATACGCTAAATGACAACCAATCATACGATTGATGTTCAGATAAATTAATTATCAACAAAAAACTTCTTGTAATGGTAACAACACCTCTAAACATTAAACGAACATTGGTTGCGCGGGTGGTGATAACAATTATTATAATTATAATAGGACGGTACAATCTCATTAGGAGATTGTACCGTCCTATTATTCCACGTTCTTCTACCAAATATATAGTGGTTAAAGGGCGTAATACCGGCTCCTACTGATGATTCGCCAGTAAGCACGAAACGAATGTGCATGAGATTATACTTTCCGTTCATGCTGTCTTTGGTTTATCCTTCTGGTCACAACTGAACTAATTTTTTACTAGGTTCGCAAAACCTAATGCATACTTGCATATATATTAGCTCTTCGCAACAAACAGTATTTAACCATTATATTGTTTGATCTGCTCTATTCGCAAAACTAGTCCCAACGACAATAAATCGTGCGTCTACCGTGAAACATACTATTTTTATTGTTTTAACAAAAATTGGTGGTCTGCAACAAGAAATGACCCGCGTACATCAATAAACATTTTTGTCAAACTGAAAATAGTGTTCTTGACATAAAAGAAAAAAAATGTCCCTAAAAGTGGCCGTTCCATATATCCAATTATACCACTGAGTGTCAAATAATTTTAATGCTAATTAGATTAGCAATGTGCACTGCATTCTATTTCCTATTTGATAACCGCAGTGATATAATTCGCATATGCTGGAAGATCTTAGAAAAGTAGGTGTAGACGGACGCTTCGGTTACCGCTTTCCGTTACGCGAACCGCACGAGGTTTCAAGTTAACATCACTTAATTTATCCGGCTGGTTATCATCTGCAGCATCTTGTTAAAAATCTCCAACTCATCCCCAACCTTGTAACCGAAGCATACCTTCCCAAAGCAGTTACCGAAGTTATTTACCAGGTTTCGATTATAGGCAATCGAGACTGCTGTGGTGATGAATGTATTGTCCTGCGAACGTGGACTTCAGATGTATTGGCCTTTTTAAGCCGCCGTCGTTCTCTTGGCGCAGTTGGATTTTAAGAAAAGAAAGCTTTTCTTTTTCTTTTTACTTTCTTCCAGTGTGAATGTGGTATCTAAGTAGGCCTTTTAGCCTGTTCAAAGATTTCTCTAGGATTTACAGCTATCATCCATTTACCGTTGATTTCAACATGCGCCGACATCGAACTGAAGTATGCGATGGAAGAACGGTATTAGGCGAAGAGCTAGCCCTTCGAAGGCTAACGAAATGCGCCAGTTTCGAAAGCCAAACAAGAAGCCATTCAGTTTTAATTGAGGTTCAGTTTTCAAGTTCGTCGCACCATATGCAGAGGTTGTCATCAATAGAAGCGGTTGTCCAGACGTGAGTAATCAGAAGCAACTTTCTAGTGCGTTGGAAGTTCTGTGGGACTTCTACTACTTAGTGTTATTCCATGGCTATGCATAGACATGACAGAGTAGACATATTTCCACCTGAACTACATTATCGCATACGCTTTACTTCGCCAGTTCATCGGCCGACACCATGGAACGAAAGCGCCGCTGTACAATTTGCAGTGCTTAATTAACACTGCAACATTAATTTCAAGGTTACCTACACAGAAGAACTACTGTCCGACATATATTCTGCCAAACAAGCACAAAATGTAAAGGAGTACACAGTTCGGTAGCACAAAAGCCGTCTTGTTTTATAGCTATACCTGTGTGTAATTACCTGTAAGATTAGGTAAACAACTGTTTGGCATCATGATACGAAGCACATGTGGCGTGATGATTAAACGCAGCTCTGAAAACAAAAAAACATGGACAACTCACCACATTAAGTTGGACCGGGAGAAGCGGCGGTTGTGTGTTTGTACCAACCCCAGGAGCTGGGGGACCAGATTGTGGCTCTTGAATAACCGGAGGTACATCGTCAATGGAACGCGGGATAATCTGATTGTACTCGCCGGGTGGACTCGGCGGCCCACTGCTACGCCGAGAACTCATCGAGTCAGTCTGGCCGTTGCCTGCGCCAGGTGTGACCGGTCGACTTGAAGACGGTTGCCCACCACCAGTTGTCGTCTCTGAAGTCGAGTTGGAGCGCAGTCGCGGATTCTTCAACGGGCACAGCATGACAGACAGAAAAATGGCACGAAATTGATTTTCGTGGCGAAGATATCAGGCATACATATAAAATGGATCAAACAATTTAAAGTGAAATAATCTCTGCCGTCTGTACTGGCGACTCATCAGCAGGAGCCGGTGCTACGCCTTATACCGACTACATGTCTTGTAAAGAAATGTGTGACAGTTCGACGGTAAAATCGTCTTTGGGAATGTGTATTTAAATAGTAAAGAAGATAACCTTACATGGAGTGGTGGATAAGGTGACCTCGAGGCCAACATACTCTATATAATATACACAGCGTCTTTCTATAATTAATCGCACGGCAGTTGCGCGGGCGGTAAAAACAGTTAATTAAATCAAGGCTGCGTTCTTGATATAAACACTATTTCAACTAAATACATACATTTGCCAGTATACACTCAGCATCGTGTAATTTATAAAAGGCAATTCATCCAGAAGACCGGTTTCGCCCTTATTGGGAACTCATCACGCACTGGCCAGAATTTGCCGTTGAGAGGGATCGAACCAAGGCAAGTCTGATTCAGAATCTGACACCCCACCGCACGCTACACACAGTTTTCAGTACCACTTCGAATACAAGAAACCAAACTGTCATTTTGCCATGTGCTAGAAAAGTCCCACGTTATTGCTAGCGCACGCGAAAAAATTGTTTCGCATACATAGTTCTGGGATGGTTTGTAAATATGTTTCATTATTGATCTGGCTGGGTGCGCATTCATCCCTTTCTTACTGTGAATGTGTTACCGGAGCCCCGAGGATGATTTGGGAAAAGCGAAACCGAAACGTCGTCAGTTAACGAAGTCGAGATCGCACCTCATTTCCAGTGGTTAGCATGGACGATGTTAAAGCCGTCGGTAGAAGGGGACGAATACGCGCCCAGCCTGATCGATGACGAAACAGACGCGTACTTGGAAATGAGGATCAATCGGATCTTTGCGAAACTGACAGTGCAAAGCGACAATCCGTGAATGCAAATCGCGGAGATTCAACAAAGGAAGCTGGTATTGCACAATCTTTCATTGAGGACAGTCGTTATCGATGAATTTCCGGAGGAAATCAATAGTTTAGTAAACAGGCATGCTTGTAAATAGCTCTTAAACTTTTAAAGATATAATTTTCTTATTCTTAACAATGTATGGCTTAGGTAATGCAAGTTAACAATTATTGATTTCGCGGGTGGTGGTATCAATTCTTTAAATCAAGTTTGCGAGCTCCAAGTAAACACCAATCCCATTGTATTTAACCAGTCGTCGAACAACATAACAAAACTACGGCCAGCCGCAAAGCACTGACGCGTTTCGACCTTCCTTTATCATCATCAGAGTACGACGGCAAACTGACTATCGAGGATCAAACCACGGTGGACGTCGACTTGGGCATCGTCGCGTGAACTTTTTGGTATCGGCTGCACAATTTCTTTGCAGTCACGCACATTAACTGCTTGCAGCTTTCGCCACATATACATATATAGGCAATACAATTTAACAATAAATGATTGCGCGGGTGGTGATAACAATTCTTTAAGTCAAGTTTGCGAGATCGAAGTAAACACAAATCCCTTTTTTTTAACCATTCGTGGAACAACATAGCAAAACTACCATCAGCATTAGTTTACGTATGTATGAATGCATATGCGTAAGTGTGTGTGGATTTATGACCGCAAGTACGTGTGACTGACGGTTGGTTTTCTATGTTATTCGACGACTGGCTAAATACAATTGGATTGGTCTTTACTTCAAGCTCGCAAACTTGATTTAAAGAAATTTTTTTACGCAATCCAGGAGTCAAGACTACAATCGGTTGATATGCCACTATATACTGGACCGTTTACTTTCGGTCTACAGTCTGTGCTGTGAAGTGTGGATTGTTGATATAATAGATCATGGTGGCACGCCGTGCATTCCAGCCGTCCATGAGCAAATTGGTTTTGCTTGTTTTTGACGACGTTTTTTACGTCCCCTGTTTTACTGTTACATGATTTATTCATTTAAACTATTTGAATCGCTTCTGCATTGCCGAATGCACGGTATACAAAATACAAACTTTTGCTGGCGAATGGAGATCTCATAAAATTCAAATGGCCTTTCATCAGTGTTTTATAAACCAGATTTACGATAAAGTTACGCTTTGATAGGCACAAAATTTAACAATTTGCATTAATGATTCACGAAAATGGCTCAACTCAAAATGATGTGTATATTTCTTTCGCTCCTACAGACTACTTGCTCAGATATGGGCCGAAATAAAAAGAACGACAGAACATATCATAACAAAGCCAATCATGTTGGGGCCAAAAACAGCGTTCGTGAATGCAACGCACACGTAAAGAACGGTTAAGTAAACGATGCAAAACTAGATGACACGAATAAAGAAGAGATAAAGTGCGCAAGATAGCAAGAAAGCAGAGCGATTTTAATTAGTCTGCACTCCTACAGATCCAAGAATGAGTTCAGTACTAATGACAAGTTCGTTAATCAAGTGAAATGAAACGACAATCATAAAAGACAACAGACTCAAAACTGACTGATAGCAATTACTATGTATGTTATTTAAACTGGAGTGTTCATTTCACGTCCGAATGAATGCTTGCGTTCATGTAACATGCAATCATTTATTCCACCACTTCACTGTTTTTCTAGCAAAATAATCATTCATTTTTCTTGATCATCTACAAAACTGCACAAAAGGAGCCCCTAAAATAAAGCGACGGAAGACCGAATAAAAAAATTCAGGCAGAGGACGAAGCATTACAATGTCCTGCAAAATTGAACTTCGTTACTGGTGCTTCCTTTTATTGCGTAATAAGATGACGGAAAATATTCCATTCAATCTTGGGCCAATATTATTTTAATGATGTACAGATGCATGGCATAGCAGTATTTTTCCTGTTTATACAAAGGCCAGCAACTAACTGGACAATTCTAGAAAAACAAAACAACCTGGCACGTTTCTTTAAATCAAGTTTGTTAGCTTGAAGTAAACACCAATCCCGATGTATATAACCAGTCGTCGAACAACATAGCCATAATTACTGTCAGTCTCACTTAATATGCAATGTTGTTCGACGAAAGGTTAAATACATTAGGATTGGTGTTTATTTCGAGCTCGTAAACTTGATTTAAAGAATTGTTACAACACACTTGCGCAATCAATTATTGTATAATCTAGAACATTTACCTGTGTGGCATAGATAAATAGACTACTTAAGCATAAAATTGAGCAAGATTTATGCCAGACGCAAAATTAAATGTTTCGTCCGTAGAGCTGCCTGGGTTTTATTCCCGTCAAAGATATATTTCAGTGAATCAATAAAAATATTTCTGGGCTGATGACCGACGGGCTCTGATTAGCCGGACCGACAGAGTTATCCAGTGTTATTCCTGCACTAAGGGGTCATGGTTAGCCATTGGCAGAACAAATCTGTTACATTAGATATTGTCAATGGTTATAGTCGTTTTATGCGAAAGCGTTCACCAGCTCAGAAAAGATTAACAAGCCAATAAACAGGGCACGCGGACTTATTAGCACCAAAACAAAATTTTTAACAATATGCACATCGAGAAAATCCAAGCTGCCTAAATCGATCCTTAAATGATAAATAAAAAAGACTTCAATCTGTTAGATCGCCCTACGAACTACAGGATATGTTTGTAGATATATAGATATACCCATGCATAATACACACACACTTAAATACAAAAATATACATACATACATACATACATACATACATACATACATACATACATACATACACGCATACATACATACATACATACATACATACATACATACATACATACATACATACATACATACATACATACATACATACATACATACATACAGTATACATACATACATACAGCATAAATACATACATGCATACACATACATACATACATACATACATACATACATACATACATACATACATACATACATACATACATACATACATACACACATACATACATACATATGTACATACATACGAACACACACATACATACATACATACATGCATACATGCATACATAAATACATGAATGCTTAAATATATACGTGCATACAAACATACATACATGCATGCATGCGTCGTCATCTTCACGGACAGCAATACAAAAGTTGCTCGCAACGGTTGATTACTTGTCATATGATAGTTATGATGTGAGCTGTAGAAGAGCAATAGTTCGCCTAATCCTAGTGTGGATTGCTTTTATGCAGTTCACCGTCTCTTAGATAGTCTTCCATTGGCCAAGGTTTCAGTGGCCAAACTATCTTAGCGTAGTCTAAAGATGTCCTTCGCCTATGGCGCGCTTCCTCTCGTCACGCCATTACTCAGTTAACTTACTCAGTGTTACTGCGTAGTTACACCAATCTCGAGGCTTCACATGACACGGGATGATGGCTGCATCAGATTAGACCCGGCGAGGTTAATGCTACCACTGCCGGGCCACCTAGCTATTGCCCACCACACGTCTTACCGGACATTTCTATGCCACGGGCCACATACATACGTAAATACATACATACATCTTCCTACCAGAATATGGTCGATCTTGGTTCGATTTAACGTCATCATCGTTACGCATTGCAGCAAAATGCCACCTGTGGTGATGGACAATTGAGCCCACTACAACCAGGTTAAGGCCAAGAGTATGATTGAAGAGCCTTGTGCCATTATAAAAGATATTTGTAGACACAGTTCATCTTCGTACAGTTTCATTTACCGCAGACTTCGCCCAGTTTGGCGTCAGATCGCCGACACTCATTAGGATGTCAGGTCGCTGACAAAGACCACAAGCCAAATCTCAAAACATTTCGGAGAAGTGACTTGCATTAACAGAATGACTGCGATTTGGTGGGTCATCATCATCATCATCATCATCATCATTATCACCATGCACAGCAATGTAAAAGCCAACAATAAAGAATTTTTATTGCCATATAAACATAAGCAGAGAATCGCAAAAACAAGAAGCTGTTTATAAATAACGACAAAAAGAATGATTTAGGCACATTTATGTTTAGGGAAGTGATTTATGAGAGGACTACAGCATTAAAGCAAGGCAACATGGGCAACCAGGCTTCCTTGTGGGCTTGCTACCTGCTTTCCTATGCGGAACCTAGAATAAACCTAACGATAGTTTGTGGCTTGCCGGTCAAGTAAGGCTTTCGCGGATGCATTTGAGAGTAGAAAGACAACAACATAACTATCAGTATCATCCTCGCATTTGGACAGCCGAAGAATCGCCATTTTTCATAAACTAGACTAGAATTATTATAATCAAGGTTGCGGTCTTGATATAAACACCTGACCCATTAATTACTTACATATGTCAGTATAAACTAAGAATTGTATAGTGTAATTAATTAGACTAGAATTAGTCAAATCATGGAATGCTCAAAGCAATTCCAGTTTCTTGAAGACCACCATGTGAATAACGCGCTTGTACAGGGCTGTGGAAGTGAAACCAGACAAGCTTGTGAGGCAACAGCCCTCTAATTCTAACAGTCAAAAGCGATACAAAATGATCAGCAAGGGCTGCTGGAAGTTCATCGTGCGTCTTTTTTGTCGTGATCATATGAGATAACGTTGCCAGTCGCCTAACTCGTGTACACTCCACTAAGCCTTTCCCTTGACCACTGAATTTTACAACTTATAACGTCTGCCAGACACTGACTGACTGGCATCTGATTGGTGCATTTAAGTTAGCACTCTATTCATTTACTTTCTGACGGCTATACAGCGATATCGATCTTTGGCATCTAGTGAAAAAATTAATAGACACGAAGGCAAATATTGGTTTATTGGCGAACTGCGAACCCCAATCGGTATTTCCAGCATCCTAATCGTATACCTTACCGGTGATAAATATATGATGTAGACATTATTCGTGATAACACGTAAAAAGACACAGATATAGCCTGGAGGATGGCAACTGAGAAAGCTAAATTATTTGCATTGGAATACAATACTCGCCCCCCTCCAGCAGACACACAGTGCACTCCCAGATGTTTTCCCCACGTGTAGTTAAGCAGTAAGCTTCCTTTAAACGCTTTTAATCTATTCATAGGTTGTCGAAAAAACATTACTTAATGACTTTTTTACACAGCCGATTGCTATCGTGTTCAATATAGGTGTGTGTGTGTGTGTGTGTGAAAATCGTAATAAAAATGAATACGAAAAGCCTGGCAATATTTCTGAAAAGTGCACAGTAGATGCCATTTCACCTGTGTGTACATTTTTATAATCCAGATAAAAGTTAACGCGCGTTAAGTGGGTGTATACGACTCTGTGTTGATAATTTGGATAGGAACTCGGTTCAGACTGCATTTCCGTGTCAAAAAATGCAACCAGTCTACTCTTGCAATTTTCCGTCAAGTGGCAAAATTCACCACCTGGCACTAAGAGTATGCAGAAATTCAGTTTACACAATTAAACAGACTAAGCTGCAACTACACTGCGAGGCACAGAGTCATGTAACACCCTCCGATGATTTTCAGTTTTCAAGCATGCAAAGCAATTATCCTGTGGAAAGAATTTTTTAAATCAAACAAACTTCAAGCTGAACAGTAGGGAGTTTACTCCGCCTTTGGAAATGATAAAAAGTGGAAAAATAAAACTAATGCAATGATATAATGCAAATAAAAACTAAAAAAGTAAAAGAGAATTATAAAAATGTAGCTAAGGTTTTGAGTAAAGTGAGAGAGAGGGAAAGAGGAAGAAAGAAGTAAAGAGAGAGAGGCAAATTATACCTCTGCACAATACTATTACGGAAAAACTCAGCTTTAGGGCAAGGTAACGTCAGCAATATAGCTTCCTTCGCACAGTATAAAAAGTTTGCCTTATCTGCTGAGCCGTGCTGGGTGGACAAGCGAAATCGGGGTACTGCAGGAAACTTTATCTACGATTCTGCCACCTTTCCTTCCCTTTCCTCCTCACACTCAAACAATAACGCTCTATTAGATGAACTAAAATTCATGGCATAACTAAAATGTGCATTTTACTCACCCCGTTTAGGTAGGCACATCAAATGAAAAACACAGACTTGTCATCCATACATACATACAACACACATATGAATAATGCACATACATACATACATACATACATACATACATACGTACGTACATACATACATACATACATACATACATGCATACATACAAGAAATGAAAATACATACACATACATACATACATACATACATACATACATACATACATACATACATACATACATACATACATACATACATACATACATACATACATACATACATACTACATACATACATACATACATACATACATACATACATACATACATACATACATATATATATATATATATATATATATATATATATGTATGAATATATAATACATGCATGAATACATGAAAACATAAATTCGTCCATAAAACCATCCATGCATCATTATGCACAGCCATACAAAGGCCATTATTAACAAAAAACAAGACTTTTTTATAAAATACGACAAAAATAATAATTGATGCCTACAAATTATTATTGAGATTAATCAGAAAGTGAGAGAGCACCTAGCCAATATATGAAAATATATTATCTAGATAACACACTGAAGTGAGGCAAACTAAACCTCTACAGAAGGCAAATATAGCCAAGTCAGCATTAAAACAAAGTAACGTCGGCAACAAAGCTTGTTTGCAGTTTTCACTGTATAAAGTCATAAAGAAAACCAAACCGCGTAGCTAACTCTGCCCTACTAAGAGAAGAAAGTTACGAAGATGATTCTACTAGACATCTGCAACAAGATCGCCAATGAGCTCGAAATATGATGCGCAACTGGACTCAGTCCTGGAAGACGAGTGGGCGCTATACTACTCAATTTAGATGCAGTTAACTCTAACTGTTTCTGCCGTGTTAAAATCTGCTCACCCTTTTTCTGATGCCAATCTGGCGTTTCGTAAGAGAATAGTGCTCAAGGTATGCTAAAATTCACCAAAATTGAGAATTACAACTGCTTCTGAACACCTGTTAGTCCAACAAATCCCTACACTCTGGCCTTGATTAGTCATGCCATAATCTCATGAGGAGGCGAAAATACAAGATATTCCCAGCTTTTACACTGACGTACGGAGCTTTGTAACAACTAGTTAGACGGAGCATCGCTGACAGTGCTAACCTGTTTTGGACGAGTAAATCCTCGACCCACGGAGGCGGAGCCCTTCCTAAGCGCCGCGGCTGCTGCATCGTGATCCAATGCGTTCAGGACGTCACGCTCTTCTGAGTCAATGTAGATGGTGTTGTTTAAGGTGCCGTACTCGTTCTTACGGCACGGTTTTGTCGGATCGTGGTACCAAGCGCCATCGATGTAGAATTTGTACTCATGCTCACCTGGAGAACAATCGACAATCAGGCAGGTGCCGGAATTTCTTTTTTGCGCCAAAATTTTGTTGTGTAAAGGTAAAAAAGAAGTTAAGGCATTTTTTACACCTTGGATGCCAAACTTTCCCGCCTAACAAACTAGGCGGTGCATAGAACAGATAGATTGATACTAAAACATAAATAAATAAATAAATAAATACAGTCATTCTAAATATTGCATTTACGAAAATCAATTGCAAATTATGAATGGCGTTCTATGATTAACGTCTGATATTGAAACCGGAAGCCTAAATAAAACTGAAATGCTAAACAAGAAATCAGAGTTTTGTCAACACCGATGAAAATGCGCTCTGATTTATGACGCGACTGGGTTACATGAGAAGAATACGTAGACATCATGCAAAAGAAATAGGATTTACTGGACAGCAGCATGATTCAGTTTCAAAAGATTAAAATCATTTATTTGGCTGAAATGAGACCTCGAAATACAACACCTTATCTTGGTACCAAACTACACCAGGACTATACTCATCCTTTGTGGCGATATTTAGACAGGTATTTCAGCAAGTGCGCAATTTCAACAGATAACTGCGTCAGTTAAATAAACCAAATACATTCTTCAGGTCAAGTTTGCGAGATTAAGGTAAAAACCAATCCCTTTGCATTTAACCAGTTGGCGAACAACAAAGCAAAACTACCGTCAGTCACACGTATAACGCGTTTCGACCTCTCATGATAATCCTACGTCGCGAAGGCAAACTGACTAAAAAAGGGAATCAAATCGCAATGCATCTAGAAGGTAAACAATGCAGAATTTCTACGCATATATAGGTTGCACGGTTAAACCATCATTGACTGCACCAGTGCTGATATCAATGCATTAGCTATGATCGCATTACAGTTTGCTCCTCGTATGTCACCTTGACGCCGGACTCCGAAGAAGCCTGAAATGTGTCATAACATGCGACAGACAGCAGTTTCGCTATGCTGTGCGATTGGTTAAACACAATATGTACGGCGTCTAACTCAAGTTAACAGATTTGATTGTTATTACCACCCGCGCAGGCACTGCTTGTCTAAGATTTACGACTGAAAAAGCGACCCAAACAAAACCCAGAATCACGGACACGTCGACTTCAACACGGCCAACATACCCGACCCGGCAAACGTAAACACGCATCGCGCAACCACGAATCGCAAAAACAAACGTTAGGATTAAGAGCGTTGATCCATTATGCATTAGCAAAACGATCTCAAATTGGCTAATACAATGTCATTTCATGTGTTGAGCCGGTGAGTCCATCCAGACAAATGTTCAGGTCCTGTGCTGCCCAGCTTCTCTGTGATTGACACCAAGCGCTTTCAACCGATGTATGTGGCAATGACGGACAAAAATACGCCCTAAAGGGCCATCGGACCGTGTTCATACGTAAAACAAGAAAATATAGTGTTAATTAAACAATAATTGAATGCGCAGGTAGTGGTAACAATTGTTTAAATCAAGAATGCGAGCTTGAAGCAAACACCAATCCAATTGAATTTAACCTTTCGAACAACATAGCAAAATTACCGCCAGTCGCACGCACTGACGTGTTTCGACCTTCCATGATCATCGTCAGAACACGACGAAGAACAGACTATTGAGGATCAAACTATATTATATATATATATATATATATATATATATATATATATATATATATATATATATATATGGTTATAAGTGACATGGTTTCTCAAGCTGGGCGCTTAAGCGACGCACAATTTCATCAAGGTAGCAGATACACACCATGTCAATACGCAATGAAAGTTGAAAATGACTGTTTTACAGCCGAGCGGAGCATATGTTATGCTCGAATAGTGCGAATTACATTTAATTTGTAAAACTTTTGAGGATAGACCAACTGAAGAAGACTGCTAAACCAGGGTAGCCGAAATATTTCGTTAAAGAAAGAAGACTACTTGAACAAAAAAACTGTGTTAGTCAAAACACAGATCAGGTAATTTCAATTAATCCAGTTTCGCAAAAAAAGTTTTCATTTAAGGAATATTTAGCATGGAATCATACCTGCAACGCCGTTAAATGGTATAATTAATATACGACAATGCAGAAACAACTCGTGAGACAAATGTCAAATATTTACATTTCAAACATTTGTATAAAAACAAAACGTTTTCGTTTTAAATTAAATGCGTATGGCATGTCTCTTAAGAATGACCCTTGTATAAAAAGTATTATGAAAATTTTGATTTGTGATTTAGTTAAACGCAAAATTTTACTTGTTAAGGAGAAAACTAAATTCACATCGATGCACGCAGACGATTTTAAATGCATTGAGGATTTCAGTAATAAAATCCGTAGGCTTGCTTCATTAGTTCCATTTGTAGAATTACTGATGATGGACCAACTGAAGATTGCTGCCCATAAAGGCAGCCGAAATATTTCGTTAAAGAAATAAAAATACTTGAACAAAACAACTGAGTTAGTAAAACGCAGATCGGATAATTTCAATTAATCCGGTGTCGCAAATAAACTTTTCATTTAAGATCATGCAGGAATTAGTTATAAATGGCGTAGTTGCATATACGACAGTGACTCGTTGTCAAACACGTGCGAAGCGTCAGACCATGCACTTATCCAATGTAGAATTTCGCCAACATTTTCAGAATGCCAAGCTCGAATACCAGACAGAACAATAAAATACTCAGATTTTCTAGAATCGATGTTAACTGGTCGTGATAGTGATCACGCGAACTTGCTGTGGACGAAAACAATATATGCTATGCACAATGCATGTATCATAGAATGACGCATTGGTCTACGGATCTCTGAAAAGTTGGTATAATTTAAAAGAGGCGCTGAGTTCCTGCTAAGTCAGCCTGCATTTATACTCGTAGCGGATTTGGACGCCACTTCAAGCACAACAGAAGAGTTGATCTTGAATCTTTTTGACCAGAAGGACTGACGAGATAAAAATAGTATTTCCGCGATTTTTAATTTTTTATATTTAAAAAAAATTTATCTTGATTATTTGCATTATTTCTCCTTTCTTTCTCACGGCTATCAGCTAATAAAGGCTGTTTTATTTCTGTCCGTGATGATGACGGTGATTTATGTACGCGTATGTATGTATGTAAGTACGTACGTATGTATGTATGTTCGAATGTACTGATGTATTCATGAATATTTTTCTGAATGTGTGCTTATGCATATATGTATGTTTGTATGTATGCATGTATGTCCGTGGAGTATGTATACCTATATATATATATATATATATATATATATATATATACATATATATGTATATATGTATGTACTTATTATGCATGTATGTCTCTCTGTATATATGTAGGTATGTGCTTGTATGCATGTATGTGTATAATTCGCACCTATGTATGCGTTGGTAAAATTCATGTGATTTTGATGAAAATAAGAACTATTAGATACTTCTTATTACTTGACATTTGCCCACATTCCGCTTGCATTTTCTGGCGACTCTGCATTTTTAACGCAATGCAATGTTAGGTAACGCAATGCTTTTCGATAAAGTTAACGGACGAATGGCCAAAGCTAGTTGTGCCGGAAACCTCCACTATACTTGACCCAGCCACCTTTTGTTTCATTTCAAGCCTCGAGTAGGGTTAGCGAAGGAATGAGAGCAAGCGTGTCAGTCGTGAAGGCAGGTTTCGGCTACTTAAGAAAACTTTGGCTACTGGAATATGGGCAGAAAGTGCTCATCAGCCTTGGTTAACAGTCTATCGAAGAAAAAGAAAACAATTATTGAAAACCATTCTCATCAAGAATAGATGACTTAGGGTTCTTTTACAGCTCACATATAACAAGCAAATGACAGTGAATCATCAGTTACTAATGGCTTTTGTATTGATGGCCGTAATGATGATGATGAAGAAGAACAGACTTGATGGGTATTCTACTGCATTTCCACCCATCTTCTTAACTTGAAGAACATCAGGCTTTGAGGCGTCAGCAAACACTTACGCCAGTAAGTCGTGACGACATAACATGTAAGCTTTAGTAGCACCGATATAAATACTGACATTACTCCAAAAGTATGGTATCCTAGCTACCATCTCTTCTTACCATCGCTCACTTCAAAGAACCATTCTCCCTTACACCTAGCAATATTGTTTGAAAGAATGAAAAATGAGGAAACATGATGTTTCACATAATCTGATCTGCGTTGCGATTAACACATGCTAATTTACATGTGTTTGTGCGTTAGAGATATTTCGGATGAATGCGTCGGCATCCTTCTTCGGTTAAAATTTGCATCACAAGTCTTAGACACGAGTTAATTATTTATTAGCTTGTTTATAAGACGGATAAAGGGTTAGTATAAAACCTCTTTAAAATGGTATTTAATTGACGTTAAGTCAATGTTGATAAATAGTATGCCCACATCCTTGAAACAACACCTTATGCGTTCCAGTTCTAAAATGCAACGTTCTTGCTTTCAAATAAACATTGGCGATGCTGTCGTTTTGTACAGCCATCATTGAAATATTGTAGAGCTAATCAGTTAATTCAATCTGATATGCAGAATCTGGTGATTAACGAAGAATAAATTCACTAGGAATAGGCGACTTAGTAGTCATTTGCAGCCCACGCATAGCTTTGAATTTCAAGGTTATGTGGCAGTAAAGTATCAGTGTGGTGTGCTGGTGTAACACTGCGTTGTAGTCAGGTAGGTAAATAAAACCCCTTTAGTTACTAAATGGACATGGCTATAATAGCCTTGTTGTGTGTGGGTGTATATGTGGCTTGTTTAGCCGTGTACTTTAGAAGTATTAACCGATAATTTCAAGATTGACTGAAAAAAATATGATGACTCGTCACTCGCGAATGAATGACAATTTCCTCCGCGCTATTCAACGATAGCCACGAATAAGCGCTACGCTAAATAGCTGGTAAGCACAATCGAAGTCATTTAGGTCACGTGTACACTACAACTTTGTGTATGTAGCCAGACATGCAGTAGGTCATCTAAAGGCACTAGGGCATCGCGCGTGTAGTTAGACGGCTCGTGCCGTCATACACATCATTCGTAATAACGGTTTATCAGCATTCAGAAAATCATGCGCGGTCAACAAGCACAACCTGCTAGACACTTGCCTTTCGCGACAAAGTTGATCTCACTCGGTCGCTTCCGTTTTAGCACCACGTATCAACTGAGCAGCAAAACCGAACCACAATCTTCACACACACAATAGGATGGCGGTATCCTGATGATATATGCAATGTTCATAATGACAGCGCCGCAAAAACTAGCCAGCGCCTGCCAATTTTGAAGCCGTGCCATGGAACACGACTGGCGACGCTGTGGCTATGCTTTAAGAAAAGGCTAACACGTTGAATGCTTTCTATAGACAGTATGGTGCACTTATGATTTCACGCGCCGGAACTGAACGTGTCTATTTTTTGTGACAAAAGTGCATGCGCTAAATTCCGGTTGATTGCGAGCAATCAATGCGTGAATAATAAGTAGTGAGACGTGAAAAAAATTGTACATTTGATAGTCGTAATAATTATTTAATAGCAAACAGACACGACTTGTCAGACTTTACTAGCCTATCTAAAGTTATGCAAAGTTACAAGATAATGTGAACATGGCTATGCTTGCGTATAAATGGTACAGAATTATGGCCACAACAAAACGTGATATTGGGTGCGGTGCTTAATTTAATAGTCAACATATGTTTTGGAACGAGTTCTTTTGTGGAATGCTGACTGCTAATAGAAAACTTTAGGTGTCTCAATGTGACAATATCAATCACTTGTTTAAGCGATTTAAAACTGTATAACGTACTCTAAAGTGCTGTCTTGTATCCACAAATTGAAAACCGTATTTTAAAACTCATGCTCACAGTTGCCCCTACCACTGAGGAATTTATTCATTAATAAAATAACCATAGTTTATTAGATATTCCGATATATATCATTTGTGTGTAATTATGTATTAGGTGTTGCGCACCCATAACAAATTAGTTCAGATTAGACCAGATGGATAAACCAAAGGCAGCATGAACGGAAAGTATAACCTCATGCACATTCGTTTCGTGCTTACTGGCGACTCATCAGTAAGAGCCGGTATTACGCCCTTTAACCACTATATATTTGGTAGAAGAATGTGGAATAATAGGACGGTACAATCTTCTAGACGAATGTGTAAACCTGTAATAGTGAAGCTAACATAATCTAAAGTCAACGACAATACGACTTCAATGCTAACTCACACTATATAATATATATACCGAGTCTGTAAAGGATACTAACACTATGGCTATTGTGTCGGTACCCGATACCAACCTTATTGTACCGAAAAGGTACATGGTACTAACACTATGGTTACCGAGTCGGTACATGATACCAACCTGATGGATATAAATTTATGCTAAAGTTCACCCAAATTGAGAATTATAACAATTTCCGAACATCTGTTACTCCAGTTAAACCATACAATCTGGCCTTCATCGATATCAGTTATCACATTTCGCGGTAAGCATGACATCATTAAATTCAATATACAACAGTTAAATACTGTTTGTTGCGGAGATCTAATATATATGCAAGTACGTATTAGTTGTTGCGAACCTAGTAACGAATTCTTTTAGTTGTGACCGAAAGGATAAGCCAAAGGCAGCATGAAGGGAAAGTATAATCTCATGCACACTCGTTTTGTGCTTACTGGCAACTCATCAGTAGGAGACGGTATTACGCCCCATACCCACTGCATATTTGGTCAAGAAATGCGGGACAGACGGACGGTACAATCTCCTATACGATTGTGTAAGGAAACAGAAATGGAGTTAACTTCAAATAAAGTCTCTCCAATGCGACTCCGAAGCCAACTCACTATACACAATACTACCATACCTGTATAGGGTAAGAAGACCATGACTTTGGAGATTGGCCAAGTTCCTAAAATAATAATAAATTGCATCACATTCATCGGCCAAATGTGCAATCGGCTCTTGGCTTAGTGCCGGCTGCTACCGATGCGTCATAGGTAAACACGAAACGCATCTTTCCACGAGAGTATACCTTTTCTTTGCGCTGATTTTTCGGATATACATCTGGTCTTATTTGAACTAACTTATTACTATTCACAGAATGCCAAATATACGACTGCATTTATGTGCGTTCTCTGCAGTAACGAATTAAGAAAACTAGTGAATAGTCCAAAAACTGAGCTCACCGTTTCACCATTGGTATTTTCTTCCAGTTACTGAAAGTTCCACTAATGGCAATATCGTGACCACCACCGTTCCAGTGAAACACCGTTGGACATTTGGTTTGGCTTTCACGGTGACCTGAGCTTCCTGTTTTCAGATTGCATAACTCCTTCGACATTCTGTGCACATCCACCTCATCGGCATACGTGCTATGAAGTCTCTCCATGACGAATCGTTGAATTTCAGTGCCATTAGAAACTTCACGCTATCAAAGGTTAATAGGTATGTCAAATAGTTTAAAATTTTAAGAAATTAATTGAAAATTGCCGATATTTAGGACGCAGAGCACCTTGACGATAAAAAAAGGTTTTAAGCAAAACAACAGAGACATTGAACAATCACTTACCACACATATTGTGATAAATGTCATTTAAATCAAGCTTTCGAGATGGACATTAATGAGCCAATTTAGACCAGTCGCAAAACGAAGAAATACAACTCAAGGCGTTTTGACCTTACTTAATCTAGGAAAAACTGAGTGACAATCCCCAATGAAGGCGGAATCGTGTCATACGGTGTCGCTAAAGGTCCTAATTTTAAGCAATCTTTAAAAACAACTGGTGCGCGATACCAGCAGCATTTAACAGAAAAATTCAAGATACCGGCCGAAAAGTGTATTGATCAATAGGAGGGCGAAGGCGATCGCCGGCGTCATAAAATGAGACGCTCTGTGCAGATGATGCTCGATTGTCTTTTCGTGGGGATACGGAGGGGGATGGGCAAGGAAGCTTGATTCCCAATATTGCCTTGCCTTCATGCTGATTTGGCCGGGATGGCGATGTTTAGAGGTTTAGTTTGCTTCAATTCTGTGTGTTATCTAAGTAAATGTACTCATATTTTTGTCGTTACTAAAAAATTCTATTGTATATTGTTATTGTTATGGTTTTGTGTCAATGATAAAATTTGTTACTAACGGCCTTTGAACTGCTGTGTCTGATGATGAAGATGATGGTGAGATGACATTTAACGGCTTTAATGATGGCATTTACAGACTAATACTAATTTGATTTCGAAAAGTCAACTCAAAGCAGAACAGGTTACTAGTTTCTTGAATGAAGATTGCTTTTGCGAACCTGGATTACTTGAAATTACCTGATCTGTGTTTTGACTAACGCAGCTTTCATTGTCCCAGTAGTTTTCTTTTGCTAAAATATTTCGGCTAAACTTATCGATAGCCTTCATCAGTTGCAATACATCTCACAGGTTTAACAAACGAAACTAATGAAGAAAGCGCGTTATTTCCTCTAGCCATAATATTTATACTTCAGACTGACCTTTCATTAGATATTCGCGTGTCACATGTGTGTGTGCATTTTCATAACTG
>JAQBSW010002779.1:0-95856 GCA_029291075.1 Eudiplozoon nipponicum | reverse complement strand
GTATTGACAGTAGATAGCGTATATTGTTCACGGCAGGTAAGGTTACCAGATTAACGTGTATGTGCGTGAACCGTACTTTGAGCACTTGGATGACTTTTGTGTGTCTCGTCACTTTGCAATTCTGACATTCTAGACATTGTTTTGAACACTTTTTGACATCTCGCGCATGCCAGGCCAAAAATACGTCCTGGATAAATTTCCACTGAAGCTTCACCAGATGGATGGTTCATTGAATATTAAACCTCGAAGATCTTGTGACGGAATTTTTCAGGTATAAACGGCCAAGGGCCCACGCCAGTTATTTCACACTGCAACAGAGTTCCATCATAATCAAGTGTTTTCAGGTATTTAACATCAAATGTACGAAGTGATTGTTCATCTTGCTGTGCTGCTTGCCATTTCTGAGTACTTATAGGCGAAGGAGAAAGGATAGAGGCACATATTTCTGCATGACGACTCAGGGAGTCTGCGACTACGTTTTCTGACCCTTTGACGTGAGTGACTTCATATTCATATTCGTGAATTCGAGTAAGTTTCAAGTTGACACGTCGTGAATTTATATACTCTTTCTTTCCTCTGAGCATTGGTAGTAGAGGAAGGTGGTCGGTGTGGATCATGAACTTTCGGCCATGCAGGTAGGTGTGGATATGTGGGATCAATCGGTAGATTGCGAATAATTCTTTTCCTAATGTATCATATCGCCTCTCGCCAGGTTGTAGTTTTTGCGAGAAGAACGCGATAGGTCAGTGTACATCATTGATGGACTTTTAAAATACTCGCCTGAGGCAATGTCGGATGCGTCTGTGATCAAATCAAAAGGTTGCGATCAATCAGCTGAATAAAGCATGGTCGCTTTGCATAAAGACCTTTTGGCATCCTCCTAAGCCTGCATATCGTCCATGTTGAGCTGAATCAGTTGTGATTTATTGACAAAACGTTTTACTGACACGAGGTATTTGTGAAGAGGTGCCAGAATCTTGGCAAGGCAAGGTACGAATCGAGAATAATAGCTCATCTTGCCCAAGAATCGTTGTAACGCTTGAACGGTGGTTTGAGGCTGTAGATTTTGAATGGTACGAAACTTAGCAAGTAGAGATTTCATGTTTTTCTCGGAAATTTGATGACCGAGGAATTGAAATTGTGTTTATTCAAAGACAGATTTGTTGCCATAAAGCCGGAGGTCATAGTCTGCTAGACGTGCGAGTAGAATTTGAATATGCTGTAAAGGTTCAGGCATTGAGTTGGAGAATACCAGTATGTCGTTTAAGTATGGAATTACAACTTGTAGACCATATAGTATTTCGTCCATAACGCGTTGAAATGTTTGAGATGCGTTCTTAAGACGGAAAGACATATAATGATATCCGTGTGTGCCACCTACGGTGAATCTGAGTGCAGTATAGGAAACGGAGTCTTTGTCCATCGGTACTTGATAGTAGGCTTTCACTAGTTCGAGTTTTAAGTAAAAAGCATGACCCATAGCAAATCTGAGTAGGTCAACTAGATTTGGCAGGATGTAAGAATCAGACTGTGTGCAAGAATTGAGAATAGGATAATCCGCGCACACTCTGAATGTTCCGGGTTCACTCTTTGGTACCACTACCACAAGCAACGCAAATGGTGAGCTGGATCGTGCACAGATGCCTTGTTGACGAATCATGGCGAATTCTTGCTCGGCGGATTTATGTTTAAGTTGTGCCAGTGGACGTGCTCTGGAAGGATGAGGAAGTGGATGCAATAAGATGATACCATGAACTGTGATGGCACGCTTCTTCTTGAGATCGGGCATAAAGGAAATAGGTTTGAAAATCTCTTCATAACGTTTTAGAACATCGTCCAGTAGTGATACATGAAGAACTGGAGGAATTAACAGTATAGATGAGACTGCGTTGGTTCTAGTCGTGTGTTTTAGCGCAGATTACAGCAACTGATTTTGAGCAGTGCGTTTCTCTCGTGTTTTTGGACGTAGAGTGAGCTCGAAATGTTCGAGGAAGTCACGTCCAATGGTGTTTCTTGTCGTGTTGGCAATGATAACCGGATACATGAAACATCGTTTTAAGTTGGAGAACGAGATTGTTTGTACTCTTACCCCAAACGTCGCTATGTTGGAGCCATTGGCGCAGGTCAGGCTGCTGGTGTTCACTGAGTGAGTGGGTTCAAAATAATTGTGGCGGAGTATGTTTAAATCTGATCCAGTGTCTATGAGAAATAATTCGCCAGATTTTGCGACACGGATGAGGATAGGTGTTGATAGTGGCAACTGACGATTGGGCTAGTTGCGGGCATTTGGGTGTTTGAAGCATGACTTGAGTGGAGCCGTCGCTGCAACGACAATAGTTTGATTGCGCTCTACCGCAAAAGCAACGTGCTTCGAGCCATCAGAAGTCGGGCGGCCAACAATTTTGGGCTCATCAGCCTATACTGCCGCAAATGAGACTGACCCCAGCAGTTTTCCGAACCCTCCATGGACGGATCATCCTAAGTTGTCGAAGTTGACCGCGCCCATTTGAATGTTACGTCTGTGCGCGGGAATGTGCAGCCATTTCTGAGGCAATAGCGCATGGAGAGGCCATAGCTGCGGTGATTCGGATACCACTCCGCCGGTAGATGTGGAACTGTGTCCCGGCCTCTGGACGTCGACCTCCTGTTGCTGTTTCGCGTCGGTGGTTGACGCTTGTCACACCTTCTCTGGTCGTGTTTGTAGTGGACGGCATCGACCGAGGCCGAATCTGGCCTGACGGTGAGGCTCTCGAGCAGACTGATGAGGCGCTCATTGGTAACATTAGTTCGGGTTGACGACGATGTGGATTTAGGCTCGGACAGTCGTGAAAGAATGCAATCTGCCTCTGAGGCAGGTGAGCTGCAGTGATGTTTCTTCCACCACTTGTCTGGACGTGCCGGCAGCACGTTGTCTTGCACTTCAACGGATTCGCGCAGAAACGTAGCCATCTCTTGGAGTGCCGGAGGAAGCCTCTGAATGAATAGACGCATTAAGATTTCCTTGGGTAGGTTGAATTCAGAGGCTTTGATCTCCATCTCCATAAATAGCTCGGAAGGCGAGCCCTCGTCTGTTATATTGGACAACTTGGCCAATAAAGTAACATCGTCGGTCCACTCGTCAAAGTAGTCTGAATCGAATTGGCATATCTTGTACTGGGCCCATGTGGTAGTTCGGCTTGTTACTGGGCTCGCCACCGGGCTTCCTGCATTTCCTCAGCTGGGCGTCATATTGTGTGTGTGCTATCGTCCTCACCCGTCAAAGAATTGTGATCTAGTGGGGGTGGTTCGCTGTGATTTTTGGTTCAGGATTTGTTGTCTTGTGTGTTTTCCCTGCTTTACCGGATTCACTCTTCCATGACATTCATCCGAATTGCTTGGGTTTGGGGAAGGACTAGCGCCTGATTGATATTCTCATAGGCCAGATGCTGATTAATTCTTTAGTGGCTGTGAGTTCGACGAAACGGGGCACCATTTATGTAGGAGGTTTTGTAGTTATTGTAAGAGGTTTTTCGGGCTAGCTGTCTATTTAGTGATGCTATATCATACCTACATATGATTGGTAGCTGTTATTGAGATCCATGCATATGATTTTTCCCTGACCTCTTTCCGAAGGGTGATGTGAGAAGGCTAAATCGAAGTATCATACTTTTATTTAATGTAATGTTGCAAAGTAAAAACAAATTCACAATTAATCCAAGTTTCGCTTAAAAGTAGTCACAATAAACACAAAAAATAAATCCAGAACGTCTCGGCAGAATTGACAGATTTTTGTAAACGAGAAATTATTCAAAATATATAAATCCAGAATGGATTGGCTGAATCTTTATGTTAATGATTGAAGGAGGAAGAAGATATAAATCCAGAATGTCTTAGAAGCGTAGTTTAGAGTCACTTATAATTGATTAAGAGCACACAAAATATAAATCCTCGCTTTGAATGTTCAGACACTTAAATCCACTGCATGTTAACGGCGTATTGCGCGCGGTTTTTATTTTATTATTAAGCAAACAACTATTAATTACAATTAAGTTTGCCGTTCAAGAAATCTAAGTTAAAACTGCTTTAAACTAACAGAGATTGTTCCTTAAATCACAGTTAGGAGAAATATTATGCAAAACCAAAATAAGCCTGTGACCATAAAGTAAACTATATTTGTCAAAATTGAGCACGTTTGATTGTAAAGCGGAGCCACGCGATAGAGCATAGCTGATACAATGACATGTTGGTACTTGATTATGACGGTTCCTATGCACGTTTGGAAGAACGTACTTGTTAATTCGAGTACTAATCCTACTTTATATAAAATAACTAATGTTAAATCAACATTGCATAGAAATATATACACATATATATACTTATATTTAGTTTTCCTCTATGTTAATAATTTACATTCCAGTCAATATGAATAAACTCAGAGTGAATATTGGCGCTTTGAGGAGATATTATGAATGTATGCTTTGCATTGCACTTTTGGATGACCAACGTAATATTGCATGCATTTCCTTTATATATATACACACTTAATTAAATTAATATTCTTTGTATCTTTTATGTTTTTTACCAACCTGTGTCAAATGACTTTCGCAAATTTTAAAAATGATGTGAGACACAATATTTGATAGAGCATACGTGGTTTCAATCCAAATAAATAGTTATATTCTATTCCTTTCTGTAGCTATTCACCTTAGATCTGAAAACATCATACTGGTAAAGCTCATATGTAAACAAAGTTTAGATTACAAACATTTTTAGAATTATAGTGCTTTTGTATTAGTTATTGGGAACCTAGTAACAAATTAGTTCAAATATAATCAAAAGAGTATAACACATCAGTGCGAACGGTAAGAATAATCTCATTTGCACATTCGTTTCGTGATTACTGGCAACTCATTATCAATTGCCGGTTTTACGCACCATACTGACTATTCACTTGGGTGAGGCATGTGGAACAATTAGACGGTACAATCTTTTATACGAATTTGTAAACCTGCGGTAGTGGAGCTAATTTCATATGTAGCCTTCCAAATTGCGACTTCATACCGAGACTTTGAATGGTACCAATATTATAATAAGCTTTAAAAGAAACATATTGGACGACAGGGAATAGATTTATTGTCTTTTCCTCGTAGTGCGACACAGTGTATTTGCATCCACAGTCTACCTGATTCTTCCATATATTTTCACTTTCTTTCCTGAAGTATTTTTTAATGAAGAGCACATCCCACAAACAATTTGACAATCAATATGTCAACTGGAAAAATTATTTTAAGCTGTCCTATTTATATTTATTGTTAGATCTCTTAAGCATAACTGCTTTTTTAAATAGATAAGTGTATGTCAAATTGATTTGTGTATGTTTCAAAATGTGTGAACTGCTCGAAATAAAATTACAATGATTTAATAACAAATTCTGACTACTCACTAGATAAGCGTACGTCATGCCTGTGTGTATGTGTTCTGGTTTATTTTGTATTAGCGAGTAATCAATTACTGCACGTTTGAACTCATCCCAGTGAAACTACAGCAATTGAGCAACATCTGACGATTCACTTGATAAACGTATGCCCCATCCGTGTGTGAAAGTGCGTGGCGCTTGCTTAAGACTGGGAAATAAACTGTTACATATAATAAACGGCACGTGTATCAGTCATTCAAGTGAAACTAAAATGATAAATTTCTTTTCCTATGTGCACATTTGAGACCTATTTTTACACTAACTTTCCAGAATATAATATTTAAAAGTGGCATTCCGGTGAGGAGGGGCAAGATACTATGAATAAACAAGTGTCAATTTTTTACCGTAAATAATTAAGAGTTAGCAAAATTAAATTAGACAAGTATAATGTTTTTAATAGGATAGAAAGTTAAAATAAAAATTAAAAAATGGTCATAAAATAAATTTGAAAATTGACTACTAAGATAAGATAATAGTAATAGTGCAAGGAAAAGTTTCATTTCCCCTTCATAAAAACGTAAATGTTTGTTAAAATGCGCTACTTTACCAACAGAACCTAAGATAATTGGTAAAATAAGATATCAAGTAAACAATGATGAAATTATAAGATTATCCGAAAATAAATTAGGAGATAATAAATTACTCACCCCCACGTCTGTAAGTTAATAGCAATCCAACGTTCTTATTCCATTGGAACACCTGAAATTTACTTATAAAATTTATTCCTAAATTTATAATAAGTGGAGGATATACTTATATGTTTATCATCTCTATGACATGTCTTATCGTCATTTTACTTACTTTTCATATTATTGGATTATCAACTAGGAAACGCTGATAATAGCCTAATGCGTTTGGTATTGGTATATTGGTGTTCATTGACACCACATCTAAGCTCGCCAATCTATCGTTTTCATTTAGCTCACATTTACCGCTAATCTAAACCAAATGAAATGAATTCTTCAACGTATGTTCTAAGAAGTACGAAAATTTACATAATCTTTGACATAGAATCTTAGGCATTTTATTTATGGGGAGTGTTGGACATTAACAATAATTCTCTAAGGGTTGCCTGTTTTATGTATCTTTACTAAATCATACACTCTGGGAGCAATTCCTAATTTGATTTATATTTTTCCTCGACGTGCAGTAACACAGCTGCGGCTATGTCTAATTCAAAGCTAGACTTATCTTTGTCTGAGAGGAATTTTGCTGCTTTAACAGCCTCAGTAAATATCTCATTTTTTTAAGATTTACCAATTTGGTTAGATGTACTCAGACCACGATTAAGCATCGCCAGCTGATTCACATTAACATTTATTTTAGAAGTATTTACCACTCAATTAGTTGCAACAAGATAAGTCTTAACTTTGGTCTATCTATAGATGCCCAAATTTGCTAACTTATCTCACTATTACGTGCGCTATCAATAAATTACTGTATATATTTAAAAATCGTCAGCGTGCAGTAAGAAATTAACATAGATTATATTTTAGTTTTCTCTCTAATTAGTTTTATATTTACGTTTTTCTAAGTCGCTAATCAATGTATTCATTACAATCTAGTCAGTTCATGTTTAAGAGATCTACCTTTAATATTTAAATTGCATGGCATGAAGAATAGTTCACAGGCCCCGTCCCATATATGAACATCAACATCTAAAATTTACCTGACATTCTTACAATCTTACGGGATCTTAAATTCATATATTTATACACCAAAAAATAAGCAACAAAATGCGTAAAGCATTATAAAAATTTAAAACGTACGTGCCTTATTATACATTTATAACTAATATTTAAGCTCTTATCACAATCTGCTTCCACTTTTTGACACGAAATGATTGCAAATATAAGACAAGCACGTAGGCGAGAAAGGTTTTGAGCAATTTTAACCACAGGAAACTTAGTCAAAATCTGCTTCCACTGTTTAAACACATATTGTAATGCAAACACGCGAGGAAAGCCATAGAAGATCTTGACTAAGAAATATTCAAACACAGGATTGAATGAACAGGATGATCCGGTGTCGAAAAATTGGATATTATATTTGCTACCGTCGATTTTATTGTAAAATCCAAAACATTACAACAAAAGACAAATTTATTCTGCTTTAATGTTTTGCGCAGAGATTTGTAATATCAAGACAATTCTAAAAACAGTACTGTTCTCAGGATCCTGGTGCGATCACCAATTTGTAAATACCCCGGCTACAAGTAATGGCCGTGCGACATTACAAGAATAAGAACAGACAGTATTTGCCTGAGAACAGTTACTGTATGTGATCCTTAACAGGGCCGGAAAAGCGTTCACCGGCAAATGCCGTGAAAGTTAAGTATTCTTGCAATGTCTAGGAGTACCTCTTGTTAAAAATCTGTGACAACACCGTGGTGGTGGGCACACGTAGAAATGCAATTAATAGATGATCGTTTTAGTATGACTATTTGTGCAGCAACGAGATTGGCGTGACTGAAGTCTAAGCGACGAGATGACACAGCGGGGTAAACGCTAATCCAGAAGTCGGTGTAGGTAGACAATCTAGTGGAGAGGGCGACATCAAATACACGTAGCGAGGAGAGCAGAAGTCTCAAGTAGATTGCGTTGTAAATGCATCGTGCTTATATAGATTCAAGGTCGCACGCCGTTGGTCAACGGAAATTTTTAATTGGTATCGCGTAAATTAAAGTTGAATTTCATTAAAACAAGCAAAATTTGTCATTAACCAATGGCGTGGAAGCTTACGCTTGCAAAAGTTTACAAGCAAGATGCATTTAACATGCATCATCCCACAAGTTTGACATTTCGTATTTTGAATTACGCGTAATTACTGTCGCTCTCTCTACTTGACTGTCTACCTACGTTGACTTTTGGGCTTACGCTAATCACGCTGTGTCACCTAGTCACTTGAATCTTAGTCACTCAGATCTTCTGTTGCTGCACAACGAGTCATACAGATCGATTATCTATTAATCGGACTTCTACATGTGCCAGCCACCAGGGTGTTGCCACAGATCTTCAACAACACAATTCTGAGCCTACACACAGCAACTCACCTCCCTGGTTGCGGCTGGTTTCGGCTGCAAGTAATGACCTTTCTACATTTCAAGAAGAAGAACATACAGGATTTGTCGGAGAAAAGTTACTGTAATTGAGCCTTAAGAAGACCGTAAAAGCGTTCACCGGCAAATGCCATAAGAGTTAAGTATAGTTTCAGTGTCTTTAAATACTTCTTGTTGAAAATCTGCGACAACACCGTGGGGATTGGCACACGTAGAAATATAATTAATAAATGATTGATTTAGTATGACTATTTGTGCAGCAACGAGAAGATTGGCGTGACTGAAGCCCAAGCGATGAAATGACACAGCGTGGTACACGGAAGTCCAGAAGTCGGAGTAGGTAGACAATCAAGAGGAGATAGCAAAATCAATGACACATAGCGAGGAGGGCAGAAGTGTCAAGTAGATTGCGTGATAAATGCTTCGTGGTTATATAAATGCAAGGTCGTACGCCATTGGTCAACATTTATTTTGCTTGTTTTAATTGGTACAACGTATTCAAAATTGTACTTTAATTTGGCAATATGTAAGCGATATTAATATTTTTGTCGCGGCAAAACTATTCATACTTAATAAATCATTTATTAATCGTATTTTTACGTGTGCCAGCCACCACAATGTTGCTGCAGATTTTCAACAAGACAATTCTAAGCTTTTGAACAGCAACTCACATCCATTTTTCGATATTTCTACTTATTCCGGTGCATCCACACAAAGGAAATATTCAGCCAACCAACTATGGCATATAAAGCAAGCTTCTAAAAGTACTTTTAGACACTTACCACTGCAAAATATGTGAACTTTCACGGTATTTACTGGTGAACGCTTTTTAGGCCCTGTTGTCAGCCTTCCGGAGTAATTGTTCTTCGTGTAACGTTGCATGGCACTGTAACGGCTCAAGAACAATTCGCCGACATATTTCGTAAATGAAATTCAAATTCAATTTACGTGGCACCAATTAAAACAAGCAAAATTTGCCGTTAGCCATTGGCGTGCGAGCTTTTGTTTTCGAATCTATTTAAGTACGGTGAATTTACCATGCCAGTCAGTTATTAAGTTTTCCTTCTGCTGTGCGCTATGCGTTTGTGCTGTCTCCTGTCATACTGACTTTTCACCTACGCTGACATTTGGTTTTGCTTCACAGTGTCAATTTCAATCGCGCCAATCTTGTTACTGCACAAATAGTGAGACAGAGAAACATCTACTTATTTACCTTTCACGTGTACCAGTTACCGCAGATCTTCAACAAGACATTACTCAGCCTTCACACAGTCTCTCGCCACTGATGTCAACGCCACAACAGAAGAAACAACAGCCAGTCAACGAGAGCTGATCTCAAGTGTCTAGGAGTATTTCTAGACACTACTACACTGCCTAAATGTCTCGGCATTTGCCGGAAAACGCAATACCGGCCCTAATAAGGGCGCCCAACAGAACTAACCTCAGCTATCCTGGCTCCTAACTGACTTTGTGATGTCGTACGGCATTTAAAGCCGGGGCGTTTTACAAATTGGTGATCGCGCCAGGATACTGAGAACTGTACCTTTTCTAGACTTATTAGCAAATCACAAAACTTTTGGCATTAATACAATCGACTGAGTTTCTTTTTCATTTTCATTTTTTGGAAGCACACTAAATTGACATTATCATATACCACATTTTAATCTGGTTGTCAATCCTTCTAAGGTCGATTTCTTTTGGGCAATTTTAATGTTGGGAATTTTTTTGAGGGAAGGTATTGTTTTCAAAAAATTTTCACCTACGTACAAAAATGTAATCCTTGGTGATCTCGTGTGCCAAACTGGAATGTGTACACCGATTTTTTTGATTTTGTGAAAGAAAATTATTGACTGTACGAAGCGCAGAACTGTGACTTGTGATTTTGTGAAAGAACTAATTTCATCTGTGTTCTGTGCTCATCACGCCCGATTCAATTGCGGAAGCAGATATTGTTTCGACTGTGGAAGCAGATTTTGGTAAGAGTTCCGTTTGAAGTCCTTTTATACATTTCATCTTGCTTATAAATTTATGCATTTAAGATCCCGTAAGATTGTTAGAATGTCAGGCCCAATTTTAGTTATTGATGTTACTGTTTGGGATGGAGATAGCGAACTATTCTTTATACGTGTAGACTCTGCCTTCTCCCCGTTTCCAGATTATGACTGTCATCAAAAACTGCCAAAGGTTTTCGCCAAACTACCTTCAGAATTGCATTGATGGATTTACCCGAAGCTTGAGGCCATTAAAAAACTACCCGCTCCCATTTTGGGCCTATAAAATGAAATAGAATCTTTGCTGGATCCCACTAAAACTGAGCAGATAATAAAATAAATATGCGCAGTTCGACATGCCAAACCTTGGTCGCATTGATATTTTAAGGGAAATGCGGAAACGTTGGTATAAAACCAATATTTCTTATCACGAGGCTAAGGTTGTTTTTATTAACTAACTTGTCCAGTAACTAAAATTTTTCACCAGACATCTCCACAACACTCTCTCAATAGATGACTTATCTGAGAGATGCGAGTTAGAATTTAGGGTTTCGGAACCTAAGTTAAATTTGTCATCATTTTGTGCTTTTCCGCAGGATGATAGGGTCTCCTCCTTAGAGAGGACAATAGAGAACATGTTGGCCATAGGAAAATCCCAGCTAAATCAGGTGAACACTCGACCCACTTTTAAACCAAAAACACGAAATTGCAGTAGGCGGCGATCTAGATCCCCGTAATCCTTTAAAAGTTATGCCCCAAAGTACTAGTGATATAATTACCAGAAGTTTTTTTTCATATCAAGTCTCTCTCTGCCGTTCGGAAGAATTTCCGAATGAATGCCAAGTTCCATAGTTGACGGGAAAGACCACAAAAAATATGCGCAGGGGAGCATCAGTATCGGGAAACGTATGGCGCAAAATGTAGAAGACCGTACTTTCTGCGCATCAACGGCATCAACGGCATCACAAGGAAGCAATCACTTACAATCTGACATTCATATTTGCACTATTCCTCCAGACAGAATATGCCACATAGACAGCCAAACTGACATTTTTAGTCGCAATCATCAGCCTGCTTGTTTGTATGACCCGGCCAAACAGCCCAACGAACTTCTGCATCTACTTGATTTCAGATTTGGCGAAGAATTCATCGTAGACACAGGTGCAGCAGTCTCAGTTCTCAAGGATGATTTAACGGCCGAGATGTCGCTAGGCGTTTTACACGCAACAGTTATAGGGGAGCCTGTATATTTATGACAATCGGTATCGCACACTCAACATAGGTTTACGGCGTGAATTTACTCAAAACTTCATCATCGCCTAGTTCTCACACAAAATAATAGGCCTTGATTTCATTTTGAAATTTTGGCTTATTGTTGATCTTGCCAATCAAACAATCATCGACCCCTCCACCGGACTTGAGCAAAGTTCTTGGATACTTGCCTCCTAGCGCTTGGATTTACATGTCATTCAGCTAAACCCAGGGTATCATCCAGCAGAGATATCAGCAGCTCTTCGAGAACACAAGTCGCGTATCGATCTCATCAAGTCAGAGCTACGAGTCTCTAACACGATGCACCATATCGTCACAGAAGGACAATCTATTGCAATCAAGAAGCGACCACTGGCCCCTGCTTAACCGAAAGCTGCCCAAGAGTAATTCTCAAGGCTGTTGGAATAGGGAATCATCAGACCATCGAAATGTTCATGGGCGTCACCACTGCACTTAGTCTCCAAATCAAACGGATCGTACAGAGCCTGCGGAGATCACCGTAAGCTAAATTCGGTGACGTCTGAGAGCCATATCCTTCCAAATGTAACACCTCTTGAAAATCTCAGCAGCAGCAATTTCTTCTAATTGATTGACCTCAAGACAAGTCTACCATCACATCCTCATAGCACAAATAATGACCCAAAATAGTAGATCCCTCACTACATTTGGCCTTTTCGAATATCTTTACATGCCTTTTGGACTTAAGTGTGCTACACAGACTTTTCAAAGATTCATGGAACAACAACATACTTCGCGACGACTCTGCTTATTGTATGTCATATCTCGATGACATTATGGTATTCAGTCCAGACTTAGAATCTCATGCCAAGCATCTACGAAATGTCCTCTCACGCTTATCCAACCACGGACTCAAGATCAATTGTGACAAGACGCAGATTGCAACTACATCCGTGGACTTCTTAGGGCATCGTATCACGCCCCAAGGTATTCAACCGTTGCCGTCAAAGGCGAATTCAATCAAGAATATCAAGTCACCGAGGACTGTTAGCGAGTTGCAGAAAATTCTAGGAGTACTAAACTACTATCGCAAGTTCCTTCCAGATCTTTCAAAACAACTTTATCCTTTGTGCAGGCACCTGCGGAATCGAAAAGGACTTAGCAAGAATTCCACCATTGCCTGGTCATCCGAAGACGAGGAATTACTTCGACTCGCCATCAACTCGTTAGCAAATTCCACAATGCTAACGCCATCCAGACTTTCAACGCCCATTTCTACTCACGACAGATGCTTCTGAATTCGCTATTGGAGCCACTTTGGAACAAGAGATCGACGGAGTTCGGAAGCCTATCAGTTTCTACTCGCGTACTCTCCAACCAGTAGAAACGAGATACGACACTTTCGGTCGAGAACTCCTCGCCATCCACGACGCAGTGCGCCATTTTATCAGCATCATTGGCAGTAGCAGATTTGTTGTTTTCACAGATCATGCACCATTAGTTAGCGCACTTCGAAACGCAACTTCAACTATCGCCAAGTACCCTGCCAGAGTGGAAAGACAGCTTTCACGTCTAAGCGAATGGCAATTTGACATCTTTCACGTCAAGGGCGAACAGAACTTCATTGCAGATGCCCTTTCCAGGCCAGACGTCTCGCTACAACCACCTTCGCCGTCGCCATTCACTGTCAACTCCGTGACACTCAGTGAACCTGCACTAACGCCATCCCTCCTGCGAACGGAACAGCGCGGTGACATTCACATTCAAAGATCAATAGCCCGTCACCCAACCAAGTTCATATGCCGTCTCTGGGAAGGCTTACCAATTGTTTACTTCACGGGTACGCAGCCCAACAAGCCAGTTCTGCCGACCAGCCTTCAGAGAAAAGTTTTCGACTCAATTCACTCAATTTCTCACCCAGGAAGCCAAGCGACTGTCCGACTTCTCACAGATCGTTTCTGGGGTCACAGACTTAGGCAGAACGCTAAACGATGGGTCTCCGAGTGTGCCATTTGCCAGAAAAACAAGATCACACGGCACACTCGTTCTAAGTTGCAACATTTCCGAACTACTTCTCGCCTAGCCATCGTCCACATCGACATAGTTCATCTGACAAAGGTTCAAGGTTTCAGCTACCTTCTAACTATGATTGATAGATTTACACGGTGGCCTGCGGCATTACCTCTTGGCACCATTTCTGCAGACGAAGTAACTAACGGTTTTATCTCTGCATGGATATCCAATTATGGTGTTCCCAATGAGGTCATCACTGACAGAGGCACTTGCTTCTCATCGGATCGTTTCAAAACCACCTTGCGGTACATGGGATGCACCTTACGCCAGACGACTGCCTACCATCCCCAAGCTAACGGTATGGTAGAGAGAATGCATAGGGAACTCAAAGCTGCTTTAGCATCCTCGTCCATTAATGGCAACTGGGTCGATGCACTACCTTTAGTTCTGCTGGCCATGCGTTCCCGTACTCGTGAATCCATTAAAACGTCTGCGTCACAACTCTTGTATGGCATGGATCTACGCCTGCCTAGTCAGCTCCCACGTCTACTACCGGCACAGGATGACCCACAAGACGAAGCTACCCGCCTTCGACTTCATTTCGGTAACATGTCCGAACAGCAGCCGAGACACACGCCTCGTCCAGTCTTCGTTCACCCGCAGCTCCACAGCTGCAAGAGAGTACTCGTTCGCAACGACACTGCTGTTGCACCACTACAACCAAAGTATCGCGGTCCTTACCCGATTTTGCTCAGACAACCCAAATACTTCATTATTATGCAAGGCGCGACACCGACATCAGTAAGTATAGACAGGTTGAAACCGTTTATCGAACCGCCTGATCCTGAGAGCAGTCAACCTCCTACACACGTCTCAGGCTCCGTCTGCCCACAATCTCAATAGCCTGCTTTGCATAACGCGTAATTGATATTTTTAACATTAACTTTTCGTTATTCTTCGTATCAAAATTTTTAACTTTACGTTATTTTTCGCATTTATCTCACGTGGCATAACCAGCTGTTCTTAGCTAACAATTGTGTAGCATTTTTGAACAGTTCTTTGGTATTATGCCATTTCTGAGGCAATGTTCAAGTACATTTTTTATGCAGTTACCTTTGATTTTTATGTATATATTTTTACATTATAATGTATGTCTCACACCTGACCTCACACTGCCTATTTTGGTATGACCAGCTACTTCGAGCTAACGCTTTCGTGTAGCAACATTAAGTGGTTATCAGCCTCATATCATGGCACAGGCCACTTTCAATGCATATCTCAATTTCATCAATTGCACAGAGACCACTCTAAAATATCATGACCACAACGTGGAGCACACACTCTAGCTCCTTTGGTCGTATACAAACACATTGACGACGATCCAGCCTAGATTTTAACTTAAACCTGGCAACTTCAGTGGCGATTTACCTCGAAATCCTCACGCTGCGGCTCCCAAATCTTACACTGCTCTATTTTGCCTCACGCGGTATGACCGGCCACTAGAGCTAACAATTTGTGTAGCAATTCCTAGTGGTTACTTGGCATCATATCATTGTTGAAGCAACCAACAAGCATACTTAAGCCCAGCATTTATGGTATATTATTTTTTGCTTAACTTGGTTCGAACTCTGTCATGCATTTCTTATCTAGCCTCGCAGAGAGGATTTTTTTTCTTTTTTTTCCAGAGAGGAAAGTGTGTAACGACACAAATAAATTGCCGACATATTGCGTAAATTAAATTCAATTCGATTTACGCTGCACCAATGAGAAAAAAGCGAAACTTGCCGTTAACCAATAGTGTGCAAGTAGCCATATATTTCTATGACATGGCTATTTAAGCACGGTAAATTTACCATGCAGTTCAGTTGTCGCGTTTGCCTTCTGCTGTGCGTTACGTGTGCGTGCTGTCTGCTGTCATCACCTACACTGATTATTGGATTGGCTTCACCAACATTGGCAACATCAGTAACGCCAATCTTGTTGCTGTACAACTAGAGAGACGAGCCAATTACTGCAGAACTTCAACGAAGTTACTCATCGAGATTACAACGCCACAACAGAAGGAACCACAACCCAAGTCAACCCGAGCTGGTCACAAGAGTCTAGGAGTACTTCTGGACGTCTTCACACTTACGGACCTTCTCGGCATTTGCCAGAGAACGCACGACCGGCCCTGTTAAGGGCCCCTTAACAGTACATAACTCGTTATTTTATGGCACTTTAACCGCGTTTGTAACGTCGTACGGCATTTACTTGAAGCTGGGGCGTTTACAATTGTGTAAACGCCCCGGCTTCAATAAATACCGTACGACGTTACAAACTTCATTGGAAATGCTCTGAATATATATTTGTTACTGATAGGGGGCCCTTAAGAGCCTGGTCTGGATCTCTGAATTATTCAGAGTGTGAAGATGTCCTGGAGCCTTGGGTGGACTCTGGTTGTTGTTGCTCCCGTTGTCGAGTTGTAATCACGATGTGGATAACGTCGTTCAGGTTCTGCAATTAATTGGCTCGTCTCGCTGGTTGTACCGCAACAAGATGAGTCACGGATGTAGCCAATTGTTGGTGAAACTATCAAATCACCAGCGTAGGTATTGACAGCCGACAGAACGCACACGCGTAACGCAAAGCAGAATGCAAATGCGACAACTCACTTGCATGGTAAATTGCCGTGCTTAAATAGCATGCCATAGTAATATATGTCTACTTGCACACTATTGGTTAAACGGCAAGTTTCGCTTTTTTCTCATTGGTGCAACGTAAATAAAATTGAATTTAATTTACGCAATATGTCGGCCATTAATTTGTGTCGTTACAACACTTTCCTCTCTGAAAAAAAAGGAAAAAGAATTCCTCTCTGCGAGGCTAGATAAGAAATGCATGACAGAGTTCGAACCAAGTTAAGCAAAAATATGATGAACCATAAATGCTGGGCTTAAATATGCTTGTTGGTTGCTTCAACAATGATATGATGCCAGGTAACCACTAGGAATTGCTACACAAATTGTTAGCTCTAGTGGTCGGTCATACCACGTGAGGCAAAATAGAGCAGTGTAAGTTTTGGGAGCCGCAGCGTGAAGATTTCGAGGTAAATCGCCTCTTAATTTGCCAGGTTTAAGTTAAAACCTAAGCAGGTTTGATCGTCGTCAATGTGTTTGTATACGACCAAAGAAGCTAGAGAGCTCGACGTTGTGGTCATGACATTTGTAGAGTGGTCTTTGTGCAATTGATGAATTTGAGATATGCAAAGTGAAAGCGGCCTTTACCACGATATGAAGCTGATCACTACTTAGTGCTGCTACACGAAAGCGTTAGTTCTAAGTAGCTGGTCATACCAAAATAGGCAGTGTAATGTTATGTGTGAGAAATACATTATAATGTAAAAAATATATACATTAAAATCAAAGGTAACTGCATAAAAATATGTACACGAACATTGCCTGAGAGATGGCATAATATCAAATAACTGTTCAAAAATGCTACACTGTAGGGGTACTTTTTGCTATTCCTTTCTCGTTCCTGACTTTGTACCCCTACTACTTCTCAATGGTTGCTATTATTAGTACCCGAGCATCCAATCAGTCTGTTCCTTTTCAGATGGTTAATATTAGAAGGCCGAAGAAAGGTTTCACGTATATATTCCACACAATGTAGCACATATAAATATAAAGTGATTTATGTCTATAAAACGAAATGTTTAGCACAAATGTCTGGATTGGCATGAATATAGTCATATGATTGAAAATACATGATAATATGAACATAGTAAAATGATTTGTGTTTATAAAGTAAAATGTTTTATACACAAGTGGTTATTGTTACACAAATGTCTGGATTATAATGAGTAGTCAGATGGTTAAAGATACATGATAATATGAGCCTAGTAAAATTATTTATGTTCATAAAGTAAAATGTTTTGTGTAAACCGTTTAAAGATTTAAATGACAAACAACTCACAAATGTTTTTTATAGTAAACAATCAATCATTTTCATAGTAACGAATAATCCACCGCGTGATCCTCTCGGATCGCGCGCGGTTCTGTCTATTTATAAAAACACTATTAATTACAAATAAAATTGCAGTTCAATAAATATCGATTGAAACTGCTTGAGACTAAAAGAGATTGTTCCTAAAATCACAGCTAAGAGAAATATTGTTTAAGGACAGAGTTAGAATATTTGACCTTAAAGAGCACAGCGTTTGTAAAAATTGACCTTCGTTGGGTTGTAACACGGAGCCGCGTGTTACATACACCCCCCCGACAGTGAAAATTAGTACACAATGAAGTGGGCTAACCTTACAGTAAATGTTATTGCTCTTTCATGCCGTATAACGACTGATTTTGGTTCTGTCAACACTGATACTGGCTCCTCTATTTCTCGCGTTCTTTGACGGATGGTTAGGTCGAAGTTTTCGAGAAAGTCACGTCCAATGATGTTTCATGTCGTGTTGTCGATGATGAACGTATATTTGAGACATCATTTTGAGTTGGCGAACGAGATTGTGTACTCATACCCCAAACGTCGCTATGTTGGAGCCATTCGCGCAGGTCAGACTGTTGGTGTCGACTGGGTGGGTTGGTTCGAGATAATTGTGGCGTAGTGAGCTTACATCTGATCCAGTGTCTATGACAATTCATTCGCCAGAGATTGCGTCACGGATGAGAAAGTATGTTGATAGTGGCAACCGGCGATGAGATTGATTGCTGGCATTTGGGCGTTTGAAGCATGACTTAATTGGAGCCGTCGCTGTAAAGACAATAGTTTGATTGCGCTCTACCGCGAAGGCAACGTGCTTCGAGCCATCAGACGTGGAGCGGCCAACAATTTTTGGGTGCTCAGCCTCTGCTGTCGCCGAGGAGGCTGACCCCACCTGTCTTCCGAACCTTCCATGGGCGGATCCTCCTGAGTTGTTGAGGGTGACCGCGCCCATTTGAACGTCGCGTCTGTGTGCGGGTATGTGCAGACGTTTCCGAGGCAATAACGTGTGTAGTGGCCTTCATTGAAAGTGCTTGAATTTCTCAAAATCTAGCTGTTTATTAATTCCTTACTGGCTGTAAGTTCGACGAACCGGGGCACCATAATGTAGGGGTACTTTTCGCTGTTGCTATCTCGTTCCTGATTTTGTACCCCTACTACTTATCAATGGTTGCTATTATTAGTACCCGAGCATTCAATCAGTCTGTTCCTTTTCAGATATTAGAAGGCCGAAGAAAGGGTTTCACGTATATATTCCACACAATGTAGCACATATAAATATAAAGTGATTTATGTCTATAAAGCGAAATGTTTAGCACAAATGTCTGGATTGGCATGAATATAGTCATATGATTGAAAATACATGATAATATGAACATAGTAAAATGATTTGTGTTTATAAAGTAAAATGTTTTATACACAAGTGGTTATTGTTACACAAATGTCTGGATTATAATGAGTAGTCAGATGGTTAAAGATACATGATAATATGAGCCTAGTAAAATTATTTATGTTCATAAAGTAAAATGTTTTGTGTAAACCGTTTAAAGATTTAAATGACAAACAACTCACAAATGTTTTTTATAGTAAACAATCAATCATTTTCATAGTAACGTACCGATAATCCACAGCCACGCGTGATCCTCTCGGATCGCGCGCGGTTCTGTCTATTTTATAAAAACACTATTAATTACAAATAAAATTGCAGTTCAATAAATATCGATTGAAACTGCTTGAGACTAAAAGAGATTGTTCCTAAAATCACAGCTAAGAGAAATATTGTTTAAGGACAGAGTTAGAATATTTGACCCTAAAGAGCACAGCGTTTGTAAAAATTGACCTTCGTTGGGTTGTAACACGGAGCCGCGTGTTACATACACCCCCCCGACAGTGAAAATTAGTACACAATGAAGTGGGCTAACCTTACAGTAAATGTTATTGCTCTTTCATGCCGTATAGACGAGGCTGTCAACACTGATACTGGCTCCTCTATTTTTCGCGTTCTTGGACGGATGGTTAGGTCGAAGTTTTCGAGAAAGTCACGTCCAATGATGTTTCATGTCGTGTTGTCGATGATGAACATATATTTGAGACATCATTTTGAGTTGGCGAACGAGATTGTGTACTCATACCCCAAACGTCGCTATTTTGGAGCCATTCGCGCAGGTCAGACTGTTGGTGTCGACTGGGTGGGTTGGTTTGAGATAATTGTGGCGTAGTGAGCTTACATCTGATCCAGTGTCAATGACAATTCATTCGCCAGAGATTGCGTCACGGATGAGAAAGTATGTTGATAGTGGCAACCGGCGATGAGATTGATTGCTGGCATTTGGGCGTTTGAAGCATGACTTAATTGGAGCCGCCGCTGTAAAGACAATAGTTTGATTGCGCTCTACCGCGAAGGCAACGTGCTTCGAGCCATCAGACGTGGAGCGGCCAACATTTTTGGGTGCTCAGCCTCTGCTGTCGCCGAGGAGGCTGACCCCACCCGTCTTCCGAACCTTCCATGGACGGATCCTCCTGAGTTGTTGAGGGTGACCGCGCCCATTTGAACGTCGCGTCTGTGTGCGGGTATGTGCAGACGTTTCCGAGGCAATAACGTGTGTAGTGGCCTTCATTGAAAGTGCTTGAATTTCTCAAAATCTAGCTGTATATTAATTCCTTACTGGCTGTAAGTTCGACGAACCGGGGCACCATAATGTAGGGGTACCTTTCGCTGTTACTATCTTGTTCGTGATTTTGTACCCCTACTGCTTATCAATGGTTGCTATTATTACTACCCGAGCATCCAATCAGTCTGTTCCTTTTCAGATGGTTAATATTAGAAGGCCGAAGAAAGGTTTCACGTATATATTCTACACAATGTAGCACATATAAATATAAAGTGATTTATGTCTATAAAGCGAAATGTTTAGCACAAATGTCTGGATTGGCATGAATATAGTCATATGATTGAAAATACATGATAATATGAACATAGTAAAATGATTTGTGTTTATAAAGTAAAATGTTTTATACACAAGTGGTTATTGTTACACAAATGTCTGGATTATAATGAGTAGTCAGATGGTTAAAGATACATGATAATATGAGCCTAGTAAAATTATTTATGTTCATAAAGTAAAAGGTTTTGTGTAAACCGTTTAAAGATTTAAATGACAAACAACTCACAAATGTTTTTTATAGTAAACAATCAATCATTTTCATAGTAACGAATAATCCACCGCGTGATCCTCTCGGATCGCGCGCGGTTCTGTCAATTTATAAAAACACTATTAATTACAAATAAAATTGCAGTTCAATAAATATCGATTGAAACTGCTTGAGACTAAAAGAGATTGTTCCTAAAATCACAGCTAAGAGAAATATTGTTTAAGGACAGAGTTAGAATATTTGACCCTAAAGAGCACAGCGTTTGTAAAAATTGACCTTCGTTGGGTTGTAACACGGAGCCGCGTGTTACAACTGAGTATAAAACAACTGGTTATGCCACGTGAGACAAAATGCGAAAAAATAACCTAAGGTTAAAAAATATTTTGATAGTTAATGTTAATGTTTAAAAATCAATTACGCGTTATAAAAAGCAGGATGTGAGATTGTGGGCAGACGGAGCCTGAGACGTGTGTAGAAGGTTGAACGCTCTCAAGTTAGGCGATAACCGGTTTTAACCTGTCTATGCTTACTGATATCGGTGTAGCGCCTTGCATAATGATGAAGTATTTTCGCTGTCTGAGTAAAATTGGGTAAGGAACGCGATACTTGGGTTGTAGTGGTGCAACAGCAGTATTGTTGCGAACGAGTACTCTCTTGCAACTGTGGAGCTGTGGGTGAACGAAGACTGGACGAGGCGTGTGTCTCGGCTGCTGTTCGGACATGTTACCGAAATGAAGTCGAAGGCAGGTAGCTTCGTCTTGTGGGTCATCTTATGCCGGTAGTAGACGTGGGAGCTGACTAGGCAGGCGTAGATCCATGCCATACAAGAGTTGTGACGCAGACGTTTAATGGATTCTCGAGTACGAGAACGCATGGCCAGCAGAACTAAAGGTAGTGCATCGACCCAGTTGTCATTAATGGACGAGGATGCTAAAGCAGCTTTGAGTTCCCTATGCATTCTCTCTACCATGCCATTGGCTTGGGGATGGTAGGCAGTCGTCTGGCGTAAGATGCATCCCATGTACCACAAGGTGGTTTGAAACGATCAGATGGCTTAAGTGCCTCTGTCTGCGATGACCTCATTGGGAACACCATAATTGGATATCCATGCAGAGATAAAACCGTTAGTTACTTCGTCTGCAGAAATGGTGCCAGAGTAATGCCGCAGGCCACCAGTGTAAATCTATCGATCATAGTTAGAAGGTAGCTGAAACCTTGAACCTTTGTCAGATGAACTATGTCGATGTGGACGATGGCTAGGCGAGAAGTAGTTCAAAAATGTCGCAAGTTAGAACGGGCGTGTCGTGTGATCTTGTTTTTCTGACAAATAGCACACTCGAAGACCCATCGTTTAACGTACTGCCTAAGTCTGTGACCCCAGAAACGATCTGTATGAAGTCGGACAGTCGTTTGGGTTCCTGGGTGAGAAATTGAGTGAAATGAATCGAAAACTATTCTCTGAAGGCTGGTCGGCAGAACTGGCTTGTTAGTCTCCGTACCTGTGAAGTAAACAATTAGTAAGCCTTCCCAAAGACGGCATATGAACTTGGTTGGGTGACGGGCTATTGATCTTTGAATGTGAATGTCACCGCGTTGTTCAGTTCGCAGGAGAGTTGGCGTTAGTGCAGGTTCACTGAGTGCCACGTAGTTGACAGTGAATGGTGACGGCGAAGGTGGTTGTAGAGAGACGTCTGGCCTGGACAGGGCATCTGCAATGAAGTTCTGTTTGCCCTTGACGTGAAAGACGTCAAATTGCCATTCGCTTAGACGAGAAAGCTGTCTTTCCACGCTGGCAGGGTACTTGGCGATAGATGAAGTTGCGTTTCGAAATGCGCTAACTAGTGATGCATGATCTGTGAAAACAAAAAATCTGCTACTGACAATGATGCTGATAAAATGGCGCACTGCGTCGTGGATAGCGAGAAGTTCTCGGCCGAAAGTGTCGTACCTCGTTTCTACTAGTTGGAGAGTACGCGAGTAGAAACTGATAGGCTTCCGAACTCCGTCGATCTCTTGTTCCAACGTGGCTCCAATAGCGAATTCAGAAGCATCTGTCGGGAGTAGAAATGGCTTTTCAAAATTTGGATATGTTAGCATTGTGGCATTTCCTATGGAGTTGATGGCAAGTCGAAGTAATTCCTCGTCTTCGGATGACCAAGCAATGATGGAATTCTTGCTAAGTCCTTTTCGGTTACGCAGTTGCCTGCACAAAGGATAAAGTTGTTTTTAAAGGCCCGAAAGGAACTTGCGATAATAGTTTAGTACTCCCAGGATTTTCTGCAACTCGCTGACAGTCCTTGGTGACTTGATATTCTTGATTGAATTCGTCTTTGACGGCAACGGTTGAATACCTTGTGCCGTGATACGATGCCCTAAGAAGTCCACGGATGTAGTTGCAATCTGTGTCTTGTCACAGTTGATCTTGAGTCCGTGGTTGGATAAGCGTGAGAGGACATTTCGTAGATGCTTCGCATGAGATACTAGATCTGGACTGAATACCATAATGTCATCGAGATATGACATACAATAAGCAGAGTTGTCGCAAAGTATGTTGTCCATGAATCTTTGAAATGTCTGAGTAGCACACGTAAGTCCAAAAGGCATGTAAAGATATTCGAAAAGGCCAAATTGAGTGATGACTGCATTATTTTCAATATTATTTGGTGCTACCGGGATGTGATGGTAGGCTTGTCTGAGGTCAATCACTGAAAAGAAATTGCTGCTGTTGAGTTTTTCAAGAAAAGTGTTTATATTTCGAATAGGATATGCATCAGATTTTGTCACTGAATTTAGCTTACGGTAGTCTCCGCAGGCTCTGTACGATCCGTTTGATTTAGAGACCAAATGCAGTGGTGACGCCCATGAACTTTTCGATGGTTTGATGATTCCCTCTACCAAAAGCCTTGAGAATTCTTCTTGGGCAGCTTTCTGTTTAGCAGGAGCCAGTGGTCGCTTCTTGATTGCAATAGGTTGTCCTTCTGTGACGATATGATGCATCGTGTTGGAAACTCGTAGCTCTGACTTGTTAAGATCGAAAAGCGATTTGTATTTTCGAAGAGCTGCTGATATCTCTGCTGAATGATGCACTGGGGTTGGCTGAATGACCTGTAACTCCAAACGCTCGGAGGCAAGTGTCCAAAAACTTTGCTAAAGTCCGGTGGAGGGGTCGATGATCTTTTGATTTGCAAGATCAACAATGAGCTGAAATTTCAGAAGGAAATCAAGGCCTATTATATTATGTGAGACCTTGGCAATGATGAAGTTGTGGGAAAATTCACGTCGTAAACCTATGTTGAGTGTGCGGTACCGGCAGCCATAAGTTGGTATGGGCTCGCCTGTAGCTGTTGCGAGAAGAACGCCTAGCGACATATCGGCCATTGAATCACCCTTGAGAACTGAGACTGCCGCACCTGTGTCTACGATGAACTCTTCGCCAGTTTTAAAATCAAGAAGGTGCAGAAGTTCGTTGGGCTGTTTGGCCGGGTCATGCAAACAAGTAGGCTGGTGATTGCGACTGGCGTTGTCCGTTTGGTTCTCTATGTGAAAAATTCGGCGTGGACGAAAAGAGTCGACAGGGATGTCGGATTGTAGTTGGCTTCTTCCCTGTGGCGCCGTCGATGCCGTTGATGTGCAGATTGTACGGTCTTCTACTTCCTGCGCCAGACGTTTCCCGATACTGATGCACCCTTGTGCCTGCGATCTGTTGTCCTTTCCGTCAGTTGTGGAAATTGGCATTCATTCGGAAATTCTTCGGAACGACAAAGACAAACTTGGCAAGCATAAAAAACTTCTGGTGGTTATAACACCAGTTCTTTGGAGCATATTTATTAAAGGATTGCGGAGATCTCGATCGCCGCCTACCGTTATAATTGGGCTTAGGAACGAATTTGGGTCGAGCATTCACTTGATTTAGCTCGGATTTGGTAATGGCCAATCCTTCTAGAACTTTAGCCATGTTCGCCACTGTTCTCTCTAAAGAGGAGATTCTATCATCTTGCGGGGGTGAAGAAAAGGATGATGGATTCACTTTTGGGTTCCAAAACCCTATATTCTAACTCACATCTCTCAGATAAGTCATCTATAGAGAGAGTGTTGGAGAGCTGTCTGGCAAAGAGTTTTAATGTTTGGGGAAGATTGTTAATAAAAACAACCTTAGCCTCATGGTCAGAAATGGTGGTTTTATACCAACGTTTCCGTAATTCCCTCAGTATTTCTATGGGGCCAAGATTTGGCATATCTAACTGTGCATATTTCTTTATTATCTGCTCAGTTTCCGTGGGTCCAAGCAAGGATTCTATCTCGTTTTGTAGGCCCAAAATGGGATTAGGTAGCTTCCTAATGACCTCAAGCTTAGGATAAATCCGTCGCTGCAATTCAGAAGGTAGTTTAGCAAAAACCTTCGACAGTTTTTGATGACTGTCATAATCAGGAAATGGGGAGAAAGCGGAATCGACGCGCATAAAGAATAGTTCACTATCTCCATCCCAAACAGGAACATCAATATCTAAAATTGGACCTGACATTCTAACAATCTTACGAGATCTTAAAAGCATAAATTTATAAGCAATATGAAAATATATAAATATACTTTAACGAAACGCTTACCCACAAAAAGCTTCCACAGGTGAATGAGCGCAGAACAAAAGCACGTCACAGTAACTGCTTCCAAAAATTGAAATTATCCGCAATTGAGCCTGTCGAGTACGTACGGTGCAGTTTTGTACGTTAAAAAGATGCCAATGTATTATTATTATATCCCCAAAAAAAATCAACACAAATCCACGAATATATACCCAACAAAATTCCCAGAAGACCACGATCAGGGTAAAGAAAACGCAAATGTTAATCTATTTTTTATCCCAAATAAATGAAAAAGGAAGTCAATTTTATTTATACCAAAAAAAATCAGAACAATAATCAATATCCTGGCGCTATCGCAAATTTTGTAAACGCCCCCGGCTTCAAGTAAATGCCGTACGACGTTACAAACTCGGTTAAGGTGCTCTGAATATAGATTTGTTACTTATAGGGGGCCCTTAAGAGGGCCTGGTCGTGCGTTCTCCTGAATTATTCAGAATGTGAAGATGTCCTAGAGCCTTGGGTGGACTCCGGCTGTTGTTCCTCCTGTTGTCGAGTTGTAATAACGATGTGGAAAACGTCGTTCAGGTTCTGCAATTAATTGGCTCGTCTCGCTGGTTGTACCGCAACAAGATGAGTCACGGATGTAGCCAATTGTTGGTGAAACTATCAAATCACCAGCGTAGGTATTGACAGCCGACAGAACGCAAGCCAGAATGCAAATTCAACCTCTGACTTGCATGGTAAATTGCCGTGCTTAAATAGCATGCCATGCCTACATGCACACTATTGGTTAAACGGCAAGTTTCGCTTTTTTCTCATTAGTGCAACGTAAATAAAATTGAATTTAATTTACGCAATATGTCGACCATTAATTTGTGTCGTTACACAATTTTATTCAGTTTTGTTTTACATTAGGTTATAAGTTTAAATTTAGATAAGTTAAATTTTCTACAATACTTTAGTTATTGATTGTTTTATAGAACGCTTATTTTAAGTGGTTTTGATTTTTAAATAGAAATTTAGAAATATGCTTGTTAAATATAATAATTTTACCTCACAAATGTCTATTATTTAGCTTTTAAAACTTCCTTTATTGTTATAATATTGTTATGGCCTCTGTTTTTAAGTTGTGTTCAAAAGCAAATTATTTAAATGTAGGAAAACTACGCTTTCAGACTAGATCTTTACAGCTTCTTTCACATAATGAAATTGAAATACCAATTCCTCCTAGTTTTAATTATTATCGCACAGGCTATCCGCTATGGAGGAATTATGACACCACAATTAATCGCTTCCATGAGAATACGAAAGTTATTACTGTAGAGGGCAATGTGAGATGTGGAAAAGGAAAGGTTGCTAGCAAAATCGCAGAAGCATTTGGGCTAAAACATTTTAAAAATCCATCAGAAGATGAAATGTGGACATTTGCGCTTCCATGGGGAGATTTTGATTTGCGGGAGCACAACTTATGCCTACCTGATGAAGCCAAATATTACACAACAGAAATGTTCTGGAATCAGAAAGATCCTATGAACAACGGGAAACCACTTTTTCTGATGCGTCTTCATTTCGCTTATAGTTATTTTACTTATACTAAAGCATTGGCCTCGCTTTTCAATACAGGCCAAGGATTCGTTACAGAAAGAAGCGCTTATTCACAATTTATATTCGCACAAGCAATGAATAAATGTGGTCTTCTTTCAAACTACGGTAACGTCCTTTGAGTTTTTTTTGTATTTTCTAGCAATTAACTTATAATTATTTAGATAAAAAGTTACCGGCTGTTTCTAAATGTTGTCAACTGTGAGATTTTATTTTGGAAGTAGGCTAGTCTTATATTCTAAAAGAATTTTTGGATCATTATTTAAGATAAAAATAAAAATTAGTTTATTTGATCAATGACATACCAGCTCGTCATCACGTCGAACTCATAGAACGTGTATTGACCATTTCTGCGTTGGTGTAGGAGTTCGTAACCACATCTAAATATTAAATTACGATTTTACTTTGTACATTTGATATGTCCGTTATTTTCTAAAACAAACCCTGTGTGTATTAATATACGTTACTATGTAATGGCGCATAGCATTTAACTGGATGCTTAAAAGAATTAAGCCTAAATAGGAAGCTTAAAGCAACGTGGTGGCCAGTTTAGATGATCAAACTGTTAGCTCTAATCTTTGCGTATGTCCCACTCATTTTAAGAGCGAAGATTTAATGTCTTAGAAGCTTGCATTTGATAACAGAATAAGAGCTTCAACAAAAGATGACGATCACGCCAGTCACCTTGAATTCGTGAGTTCTTTGTATAAGCCTTATTGGAATAGAAAATTAGTGAAGTAAAAAATTGCATTGCTATACAATATAGGTGATTTTATACAACAATGTTGTCAAAAAAGGTATTGAATAGCAGATACAGGAGCCACTGTTTACGACGAAGTAATATGAATCCAAATTATTTTCGAAATTAATTAGGCTGATAGCACACCAAAATCTACATTCTGAAACTTTTATGTTGGTTTTCTCTTTCGTCTCTTATCTACTCATATTTTCCTGGAGCAGAATACGCTAAAACACAGACAGTTTACTTCAAGCAGCCTTTGCTGGTCTACGTTGTTCCTGAATTTACAGGATAATTTATCCATTGGTCCTTTGACAGTAAGGACTCTTGCCTCAAAGCTAATCAGTCTTTCATGACGGGCGAATTACAAAAGTGCGATATCCAAATTACTTGTTTTTAGGAGACGCTAATTGATTCGAGCACTCGTTCGTATCTAAAACATGAAAAATTGCGTTTGTTCTTCCTCTCCAATGCGAGTGTGACCCAGACTGATACTTTATTTTTTATTATTCTGTTACAGACAAAACTAGATCTGACTGGAGAACTAAGAACTGTCGTATGGGTTATGCTTGATTTTGCGTAGGCAAGTCTGTTTGGGGAATCATAAACTCTTACGCTATTTCTGTTGATGTATATACGGATTTATTTTCAACAACTATTCTATTTGATTTGTAACCTTAAATGATACTCGTGCATCTTGATATTACCAATGATTTCAGCTTCTAGTTAGGTCAGGACTGCGCGAAAAACGCAACTATATTTAGATGTAAATTTTTAAAATGACTATGGCAATGGCGTCAGGTTATTTAAACTTAACATGATCGTAGTAAACACGATTTTAAAGCACCACCGGCGACTTTTTGCCACAATGCATAGCGGCGTCAACTATGAAAATGGAGCTGTGGCATATTATCATACTCATATCGACGGAATTCGGGTAAATATACGATTTCAGCGGCCAACTATTGTCTCTTTTCTAAGCTCCTACGTCGTTTTCGGTTTGCGTTGCACACGATTACATTGTGAGCTTCACTTTATGAGGGCATTGAGACAATGCTTTTTCGATGGCATTTAGTCTGTTATAATGGCTAAGTGGTTAGCATTCGCACTAGAGAGGGCCTTTTACACCTCTTGCGATTGACTCTGACATTCACCAAGGACGTGTCGCTACTCCTAATTTCTCCGATTATTTATTCATCGCACTCCTCCCCGTAGTGGCGATCGGTTGTAAGGGCTGGTTTATGATAATAAATATGCTGGCCATGTTTTTATAATAGAGGATGTAGAAGATGAGCTAACAAGCGCCATAAATTGCACATATCCGTTTCGGTCTGAAGCTAGACGATCCCTAAATTGGCCTCTGGCCAATTTTTTTCCAAAGGCTAAGGTCGCGCTGAATAGCTCTCTGCTACCAGTTCTCAACTAAGTTGTTTGTATGTGATCTCTGCTGACGACATATCCGAGATTTATTGATATATTGAGCTTGATGCATCTGTCTTTGTGAAATTGCACAGACCTCTGTTATCGACCATTTATTTTATTAGGCAATAAGTCAAAGGCCTTCAATTCAACTATACTGTCGGTTCTTCTTTATATTGTGAAGTCTTGGGAGATGACTGTTTAAAAATGCCACCGCCTGGAAATTTTTGTAAATCAGCGTATTCTTTCAGTTTAGTTTACGTCATTGTCAAATAAGTGTCTAGGGACATTTATCAAGAGAAGCATTTATGAGCTGACTAGTCCTAATTGACCGCTTTTGAACTGTAATCAGCATTAATCTTTGTTATTGAAAACATCAATTGCGTTTTTAGTATCACTTTTTAAAAGGCCATTTGCTCACACTGGTTGCTGGTTTAATATAGGTAGTAGCTGGAACATAAAATAGTAATCTCTTGATCTTATACGATTGTAAGAATTGCACAGTTTTCTCGCTTACCACGAGACATTTGAATGCGTTAAAATCTTTTGGTGTCTTGCGACAAACAAAGTCCATTGAAGAGGCCTGGTTATCTTTATATTAACAGGTATCTAGATCGTTCACAGAAGAGTATACCAATAGGGAATAATTAACTAGGCCCCGTAGGTAGATCATTTTGCCGCCACTGTGGCTCGATCAAGTGACCGATATTGCGATTAATAAGATGTTTGTCTACCACTTTTGCGATCCCAACCATCCACGGGATTGGCCTCGGTGAGCTGATGGGCAGTGCAAGCGGCCTTCTCAACAGTTGACCTGACCAACACAGTCGGTGCTTTATAACACGATTTTATGTTGAATTTACATCAGAGATCGACCAGAAAGAACAGGTCGTATTATTGCCTACTACTGTTCAACTGGGCATGACTTATAACAATGATAAAATTTTCATCGATTTCTAAAGCTTTCCAGGCACTGGCAGCTATAGTTGGTCATCTCACAAGTCTGCGGAGCTAAAGAGATCTGGCAATGTATTTGCTTTGGTTATCTCGCCATTTTTTGATACTATTGCCAAATGTCATCATGCCCAGCCATACAAAAGCAAAACGTGACTAATGTTTCACTGCCATATAGCCATAAGAGGCAAGAAAACAAAAATATATATAAATAACGACAAAAATAATAATGTAGACACAAATTATTAGTTAGATTTACGATAGAGCGAGAGAGAGAGAGAGGGAACGAGTACCTATAGTTTCTGTGAGTATATTTATCAAGATAACTCACAGAAGCGAGGCAAACTAAACTTCTTCACAACACCATTATGTCGAAATCAGCATTAGGGCAAGGCTACATCAGCAATACAGCATCCTTGCCGCTTTTACTGTATCAAGTCATAAACAAATCACACCTCGCAGCCAATTTTTCCCTACAAAGAAAAGAAAGCTACGAAAATGATTCTACTAGACATCTGCAAGAATATCACCACTGAGCTCGATTCGATGCCATATCGCTAAGGGTTTCTAACCAAGAACTATGATGCGCACGGGGACCCACTCCTGGAATATGAGTGGGTCCTATACTACCCAATTTAGATGTAAGTGATTTCAACTGTTTCTGTCATGTCAAAATCTGCCCACCCTGTTTATTACGCCAATCTGGTGCAGGATGAGAGAACCGAGCTCTACTGGGCAGTCGAAATGAGGGCATACGCAAAACGTGACAGAGCCAACGAAGTTGTTTTTCTAACGACGAGCCCTTATTGTCAGATCCAAAAATACGTCTACGGATGTCAACGTTAGTTATTTGTTGTTATAACGAGGATCACATGTTGGCAAATCCAAAAGTAAGTCTACGGGTGCCAACGCTAGTTATTCGTTGTTGGTAACCAACATGTGCTATACTTCTCTAACAACGATGATCGAATGCCTGTAAGCGTCTCAAATCATGAACTCTAAGAGACCAAGTTTCACTAGCGTATAGTAAGACTACGCGTACAAGTACATTATAAACACGAACTTTAAGGCAAAGTGAAATATTCCTGTTTCTCCATAAATGACGAAGATTCGAGAAAGCTACTCTAGCCTTCGCGATCCGTATTCTCACCTCGTCGGACATATTGCTTACGTTATTGATAAAGCTCCCAAGATATGTAAACCTGTCGACTATGCCTAGATCTTCATTCTGCAAATCGCAACGTTGGAGATAGTTGTGGGTGATCCTGTAACAGTATCGTACATTTAGAGGGTGCGAATTTCATACCGAAAGACGAAACAATGTTTGCTAATCTAATTAAGGTGGTCTGGGCAGCATGCTGATTGTCGAATAATAGTACGATATCGTCTGCATAGTCAAGATCGACTAGTTTATCTCCCGGGAGAACTTCAACTCCAGCGTCCTGAATGTGTGAGAGAGTGTTGTTCATAATAGCATCGATTAAAAAATTAAACAAAAATGGGGAAAATGGAAAACCTTGACGAACACCACTGCTGGTTGTAAAGTTATGCGTTAATTCGTTGTAAACCTTAACGCGACCAGAAGTATTTGTGTAGAGAGCTCGTATAATATTAACAAATTTTGTGGACACACCGCTTTTCGACAAGATTTGGAATGAAACATTGCGATCCACCGAATCGAATGCACCCTTGAAGTCTAGAAAGACGACTATTGTGGGACGGTGGTATAAATGTCTCTGTTCGAGAACTTGCCTTAACGTAAAAATATTATCTATACAACCTCGTCCTGAGCGGAATCCGGCCTGTTCTTCTCTTGTTTGTGATTCACGTGAAGCGCTAAGACGACGTAGGATAATCGAAGCAAATAACCTTGATACGACCGGAGTCAAACTTATACCACGATGGTTATCACACGAATTACGATTGCCTTTTTTGAAGATAAAAATGATGGTTGACTCGTTCCAATCAAGTGGTACTTTACTTTACTGCGACTGACTCCTTTTGGAGGATAAGCCGGCTCCGTTGAATTGTGACATTTCATGGAGTTTCTTGGGAATTTGGTACAAGTGGTGTCCCCTCACCACTCGGCCTTTTGATCGAGGACGCACCTCTAGCCTTTGCACATCCAAGCGCAGTCTGCAAGGCAGCAGTAAGTTGCATGGTTGCCGGTGGCTGTTGAGAGCTCATTCGCCATTCGGAAGAACGGGGTACTGTCCAGGAGTCCATGTAATCCTGTGGCTGTTGTCCCCTTTTGTGGCGGGGAACACACGCCGAGTCATGGTGCCGTCGTCGTCGTCGGGCTCATGTGGTATTTTATAGGAGATTCTTCATTCCATGTAGTACGAAAAAGTTTAGTCAACGCTCCCGAAATTATATCGCCACCATCCTTAAACAATCCCGGAAGCATATAATCAAGGCCTGCAGCTGTGCAACTTTTTAGAGATACGATTGCATCCTGTATTTCTAACTCGGATGGTTCTTCAGGACTAACACTTCACAGGAATCGGAGCTGACGAAGGTGTCGAAAAAAATTGATCTTTGAAGTGTTCAGCCCACCTGCCAAGCCGACCTATTTTATCGGTTATTAATTAAATGGTTGTTACTATCATTTGTAGTTTCGCTAACCTTAATTTTCACGGATCCGTTGCGCGGATAAGTTGTAACAAACAGGGACTATTACCTGACGCAAACGCTTCTTCCATTTCTTCAGTCTTAATGGTTCTGAAGAATTTGAGATCGGCTTTTAGACTGCGCTTAAGTTGGCGTCTTATGAGCCGAGCCAGGTGGAATTTGGCGCCTTGTTTCGATTATCTCCAAAGATTTCATAGAAAGCCAATAATTATTTGTACGGGGGCCTGTAATGCCACGTACAGTGTTGCATAATGGATCTTATCCTGGGCCAAAGTAAATTCGGATTTTCGCTATCAAGACCAGTTAGCTTTGACTTTGGAATATCTTCCTATTTTTGTCAGAAGGACGGTTGTTTGAATTTGCTTACATCTATTTTGGGTTTATTCTTATTTATTATCCTGGAAACATTTAGTGCAAATCTATAACGAATAATTGTATGGTCCGAGTCGACATAAGTGTTCCAAAAAGAACGACAATCCTGGCTACAACCACGCCATCTATAACTAATTGTTACATGATCTATTTGAGTCTATCTTTGTCCGGGTGCTGGAGGACGCCACTTAGCGCAACGTCTAACACTACATCTGAAGTGAGGGACAGATCAGCACCTAGTCATCACGAAGACGAACTCGATGCGTACTTGGAGATGGGATCAATCGCATCTTTTCGATACCAATAGTGCTAAGCGACTACCCAGGAATGAAAATCTTGGAGAATTATAAATGTATATTCGATTACGGATTTGGAGCAATCTAAAACTGTGCTAGTCAAAGCTCTGTACGTTTTCGCTTGGCTTAGAAGGAGATTACTTATTATTATAAGATATGCTATAAGTTGATTCTGGCATACCTTAATTATTCTAAGCAATCTAAAAGGTTTTTGAAGTTATTGATTGGAGTAGGCGCATTATTGTATAAATTTTACTCAATTATATTGGACGGCTTCCAAAATTTGATGTATGTGGATCTTGAACTCTTCATTTTTAGATATAGCTTTCGTAGAAGGACATTGTGCCTAAAATATTGTGTACATAATACAAATGTACGTGTGGCTTTTTATACGCTTGTTAAATTTGGTCCTTTAGTGTCGACGATCTTAGATTTCTACAGGCAATCGACCATTATTGTTTCTAAGACAGCGCGTATATGTTACCGACAGTGATACGCAATGTTGACACCCGTAGACGTATTTTTCCCCTCCAATAAGTGCCCCTCATTAAACAAAAAAAAGCTGTATAACTTTCACTGGCTCTGTCTCGTTTTACGTTTTCCTTCAATTAGATCGCCTAGTAAATAAATATTCTCTCAACTTGCACCAGTTTGAATTAGGAAAAAATATAAGCCGATTTTGATGGGACAAACAGTTGAGAACAAAGCAAATCAAATTGAGCATAATAGGACACGTTGGTTTACCAGGATGGGATCCGCGTCCGAATAATAGTTCTTGGTTGTGAATCTTGCGCGATATGGCATCGAATCGAGTTCAGTGGCATACTGACAGATGTAAGTAATTAATCGGTCAATCGCTTATATCAAGATCGAAACCTTGATTTTTGTAATAATCATCACCGCCTGTGCAACCAATGTTAGTTTAATTATTTAAATGTTCATTTTAATACCATTTTCTCATCTACTGTGTTGTCTGTTGGGTAATGATAGATTGGGGTTGGTTAGTTTGAACTTTGGGTCTAAATGGATGCCAAATGAGCTCCACCTTAAAGAAAATAGACTAACCAAGTTACATTAGTTAGAATATGATTGAAAATTGTGTGTAGTGTAGTGTGCGGCAGGGAGGCTCATTGGTTAGAGCACCAGATTCTGAAGCAGACGGGTCCAGGTTCGAGCCCTGTCCGCGACAAATTCTGGCCAGTACGTTATGAGTCCCCAATGAGGACGAAACCGGTCTGCTGGATGAATTGCCATTTCTACACTATACAATTCCTAGTTTATACTGACATACGTAAGTTATTAACGGACCAGAGGTTTATGTTAAGATCGCAAACATGATTATAATAAAAGGATATTATATTGTTTTTAAGAGGCAAGCTAGAAATTATACATAATTTTAATAGAATTTGAAAATAATATGTTGATATGTAAGTCAATTTCTAGTGTGAGATATATTCCTATTAGGAAAATGAGAGCATCCATTAATTGAAATCTTAATAAAAATTGGGTTTCGACTGTTGCTAGATACAAATAATGAGTTATGTATCCGTAACTCAAGTAAGTATAGTGCAGCACCTCATTATATGAACGCCATTCATTCTATCACGTGGAAATAGAAATTTTGCTCCAGTGGGTTCTTTATAGCCGTACCGAAAGCCCGATGTTTCTTGCCAGTACAGGATGCAGACATCCGCTCTCATGTAGATCATGGTTTCATCTGCTCTAGAAAAACTTTGATGCATATAACTTATATATATATATATATATATATATATATATATATATATATATATATATATATATATATATATATATATATGCAATTGCTACTAGGTTCGCAACACCAAATAAAAAATTGCTTATTAGCTGGCTTAATACAATGTCTACTTGTGTACTGCAGCAGTTCATGTTACTTTTTGACTAAAAGTAACCATATATTAAATGAATAATTTATAGTACATTTCTCGACAAATCATTTTGCAATATACCTTTCTAAGTAAACGACCGGTGAAACCAGTTGTTAAATCATGGTTGCGATCTTGATGTAAACCCTGTTCCTTTAATGTACACACGTTTGTCAGTATGAACTAAGCATCGTATAGTGATAAAAGGCAATTCATCCAGTAGACTAGTTTCGTCTTTATTGGGAACTCTTCACGTACTGTCCAGAATTTACCGCGAACCTGGACTCGTCTGATTTAGAAACTGCTACTCTAACCACTGAGCCACCCTGCTGCACACTACACACAAATTTCAGTTATTTGCTTACTAATGTTTCCGACTAATGAACACAGTCTGTCATTATATAACAGACACCATGCTATCTGGAGAAGTGGTATTGGTATGAACATTTATATAATTAAACGCGCACTGGTTGCGCGGGTGGTGATACCGCTTATTACATCAAGAGTTACCAATAAAATCAAAACCGGTCTACTGGATTAATTCTGTTCTCTACCTTTTCCAGTGCTTAGTTTTCACTGATTAATGTATGTATACAATGGGACTGGTGTTTACATCAACATCGCAACCTTGATTTAATAATTGTCACCGCCTGCGCAACTAATGCCCGTTTAATTATATACATTTTTATAACAATACTACTTCCCCATGCAGCGTAGTCATCAACATGCACATCAATGCAAAAGCTATCAGTAACTAATGTTTCACTGCCATATAAACACAAGAAAAATAGCAAAAAGACAAAAAAATTCATTACGAACATAGTAACAATTTAGGCACACAAACTATCAGAGAATTATGTTGACGAGCATCTAGTTACTATAAATATATTAACCTAGATAATACACAATACCATTATGGGCAAGTCAGCTTTCGGGCAATGCCACATCAGCAATACAGCTTCCTTGCGGCTTTCACTGTATCACGTCATAAACAAACCAAACCTCGCAGCTAACTCTGCACAATTAAGAAAAGAATGTTACGAGGATGATTCTATTAGAAATCTGCAACAAGATAGCCAGCGTACTCGACAAGGTGCCATAACGCGCAATGTTGCCGACCGAGAAATATGCACACACCCCATCCTGGCAGACAAGTTGGTCCTATACTACCCAATTTGGATATAGTTGACTATAACTGTTTCTGCCATGTCAAAATCAACCCAACTTGTTTCTCACGCCAATCTGGTGCTGGGTCAGAGAATAGTGCTCTACTGGACAATTGAATTGGTAGCATACGCAAAATATGACCGCGAACGTTGTTGTCGGTGCACTATCTGCTTATCTAACAAGAAGTATTTAATGACAGATCCAAAAATATGCCCACGGATGTCAACGTTGGTTATTCGTTGTTGAGTAACCTATCTGCACTATGCTTCTCAAACAACGATGGTCGAATGCCTGTAAGCATCTAAAATCGTCAAATCTGAGGAGTAAAATCTTACTAACGCATAAGAAAACGGTGCGTAAAAATGTATTGTGTATCTTAGGTTTAAGGTTGAGTAAAATACTCGCGTTTTTCCATAAATGACGAAGGTACGATAACGCTATTCTTACTGTCGCAATTCTCATACCTCGTCAGACATATTGCCTGAGTTATTGGTACAGCTTCCAAGATATCTAAATCTGCAATCTATGAGCAGATGTTCAATTTGCAGTCGCAGATTTGAAATAAGTGGTATGTGATCCTGCCAAGGTTTTATGAGTCACCAGTAAGCACGAAACGAATGTGCACGTGAGTTTATAGCGTCAATTCATGCTGATTGGTTTATCCTTCTGGTTTTATTTAAACTACCCTGTTACTAAGTGCGCAACATCTAATAGGCAATTGAATATATAGGTTCATGTACCTAAACTGTAATCTAGTGGAAACATCATTAGTAAGGATACTGCGTAAATCATGTTTAGGCTCAATTTGATTGAATGGATTTGAGACTACACGAATTGGACTATCTGATTTCCATTTGTTCCTGCCAGGTCCATGTTGCATTTGTCGGTATGGCGGACTAGTGTTTGTCATTTGTCATGTTGGCAATTTATGTTTATGATTAAATCAGTCTTACTGGTCGCACTAGTAAATCTATTTCACGGCAACCATTTTTGTATATTTTTATTGAAGCTTTGGACTGGTTCATGCCCAAGCATGGTGTGGTCGTCAGTCAGTTGCTGCGCCCTCATCTAATTGTGTACGTGCGAACTCCTGTGGAGTTATGTCGTGAGGAGATCAAACGAAACAAAATAGTAAGTTGGCATTGATACGAAATTGTACTTAATTCATCGAGACAATGTCGCTTTGCTTTGTATTACAACTATTTATGTTGGGATTTTTTGTTTTCTTAATAGATTAAAACGATTTTGACTGTTACTTAAGTATAAGTGTATTTCATACATTTTCTCTCACAAATGCTACAAGTAACTAGAACTTGTTTTACATATAAGTAATACAATTAAACTATCACTGATTGCACGGGTGATGGTAACAATTCTTGAAATCAAGTTTGAGAGCTTGAAGTAAACACCAATCCAATTGTATGTAATCAGTCGTCGAACAACTTAGCAAAACTACAGTCAGTCGCATGCATTGACGCCTTTTGAACTTCTATGATCATCATCAGAGTACGACGGAAAACTGACTAGCAAGGATCAAACTGAAATTTCCGTCGGTCGATAAACTATATATATACATAACAACAGAATTGTCAGAATTTTCCCCGTACTGCAGAAATTCAATTGTCGCGCAGCTAATACAAACGAATTGTTATGACTCAGTTGTTTTTCCTGATTTCGGTCATCATTTTTCGTTTGTAACTGCACATGTTACGGAAAAAGTAAAGTAAAAGTTGCCAAGAAGGGCATGATTTCCTTATTACTGGTGCAGTTTTCTCTAAAACTTACACATCTGAGTTTAAACTACCTTTCATCGTCTTCAAGTGAATCTGTAAGAAAGACTTCGTTTCATTATGGTATGACCATTGGCTCGACTGAAGTACTATAAGTTGGGGATGAATCTCTACCTATGGCGTTATTATTATTATAAATTGAAAAAATCTTTTAACGACAAGCTTCGAAAACATTATGTTCGTGACTGCATAGAATTTGTACAGCCGGCATTTCAGTCGAGTACAATGTATGTTAGTCTACCAGGGAGTAAAGCTGCGTTTTGATTTTCAAAATATTTTGTTCGCTTAGCGTTTAAATTCTCGTCAGTTTTCGTGTCCTGATGACGCTCATGAACGTTCGAAACTCGTCAGTACGTGAGACTGACGCTAGTTTTGCTGTTTTATTACTCTCACGAAGTGCGTAAATTCGATTTTGAAAATTGTTCTCACCATCTGTGCAACCTAATATAGTTTAATTTAAAGCTTTTTTCCGGGGTGTGAATTAAAAAGAACCAATTTTATATCGTACAGAAGCACTTTCGTTCCACAAGAAATGGCACAATGAAGTATTAGTCTAGAATGTCCAAAAAGATGAAATATAACTACACACCATTTTGTTGTTTACTGTTATTGCGGTCCGTTTCTTTTATTTAGACGAAATGCATTCATATGTTTTATTTCTGTGGTAAATGAGTTGATACTATGCGGTGATGCGCACCTATTCAATAAATGAATTGTCGTTTCATATAATAACTATGAGTTGATAGTGTAACATTTTATATCGATTTTCTGCTCTGAATAAATTTTAAGTGTCAATTTAAATATTATATGAGAAATTAATGATATTTTAGCTTGCAATATTGCCTTGCCTAAAGTAGCTTCTTGCACTTTACTAAATGCCGATAAACGAATGTGCATGAGATTATACTTTCCGTTCATGCTGCCTTTGGTTTATCCTTCGGGTCACAACTCAACTAATTTGTTACTAGGTTCGCAAAACCTAATACATACTTGCATATATATTAGTTCTTCGCAACAAACATTATTTAACTGTAATACCCGATACATTATTTTTTGTTAATTTGTTATTCATGAATTTGGCTTTGTTTTAGAGATGAATAAAACTGAGTGCATATTTATTGTCAAATTCTATTTTTTTGTTGATTGTGTTTTCTTTATTTCGAGTTTTGACCAGAAGCCCAAACTGTTCGACCCCTGGCGACCAAAATTTTTAAACATATCTGTATTCATCAGATTCTGGCGAACCTACAGGTTTCGGCTAAACTGCATGTGTATATTTAACTAAGCTTTAAATAGGTAGCAGTATAATGCGTGCAAACCTGTCCCGTTGGGTAGACAAATTTTGTCTACTGACATAAAACCGGAGGCGTTACCTCACTGTCGTTATTTGATTTGGGAATTTTAAACACAAGCTTTATTCTATGGACTCTATGCAAGAATCCTAGTGTTATGCTTGGGTACGTGTATGCACGGACTACTGTTAGGCTTAGTAGAAGTTAATATTTAAAGAACTCGTTCATACGTGGTCCTTAAACTTTCTTCTCGTTCGATAAATCTAGAGAGTGGTCTCAACACCAGTATTTCTGTAGGTCATGCGAATAACAGATTTGTTGTTAAGTGTATAATGTCCTGTGATGGCTATGCCAAGGGTGTAAGTCTCCATTTCCCCCACTATCCAGAACCTTGTCTATGCGACTTTTAGGTTTTCCAATACAAAAGTTGTTATTGCCTTTAGAAGAATTCGTAACCGTTAGGAGGAATGAATCGGTTCAACTTAGGTGGGCTTACGAGTGAGAATAATGTCTGTGGACCAAATTCATGCATTTTGTCCCTTTCTAGAACTACGTGAATAGTCACGTTTTCTGATCTGATTGCCGCTTTCAATCAGACGGCGTGCAATCTTTGCTCAAAGATAACGTGTTAGCCTAAATTGCTCGGCCATACGAAGTCTGTTGTGTTCTTCCAGAGTCATTTGCTATAGCCTCTTGTACTCAACCAGGATATGTCATTGTCACCACCGTTTACGAGTGCGTTGTTATTGAAGTGTGCGTTTGGGTCTTTGTAACACTTCTCTAGATGTAAGTCTGGCGATTGTCGGCTCGCTGACCAAGAATACGGTTTCGATGCAGACCTGTTAACTGCAGAGGAATACGAGCTCCAAACAGCCATTATCTTCATTAAAAACTGAACACCCATTTCGGTATGCAGCTAAACGCCCGGACAGCCGTTAATATGGTTGATTTTTATTCAAGTTCTAAGGTTGTGGTAAATGACGCCGTGCTGCCTGTTACCAGCGAGTTTAGTTTGTTTACTGCGTGTTCTTTGTTAATACCGTAATGAGTAACTTTTGCTTTAACCTTAGAATATATTAGGCCTGTTAAGCCACTGTAAGAACTGATAATACATTTTCTAAATCACATATCCTAGTTCAACAAGCCAAGTTATTTGATGCTCATTTATACAACTGAAACATGGCATTAAAATTAGATGCGTGCTCGTGAGTTTAACGATATCGCTTTTTATAATGGTCTACAAGCGTGTTTAGTTCATCATCATGTCCAGCTACAAAAAAGTCAAGTGACTAATGCCATATAACCATCAGGAGTGAAAAAAGTATATAAGTGAATTTAGATAAATTATTATTGAGATTTACGAGAGAGAGAGAGGGGTAGAGAGAGAAGAAAAACCTTGCTACTATGAGTAAATTTATCAGGATAACTCACAGAAATGAGGCAAACTAAACCTCTCCACAACACCATTATGGCCAAGTTAGCATTCGGGCAAGGCGACATCAGCAACACAGCTTCCTTGCGGATTTCACCGTATCACGTCATAAACAAACCGAACCTCGCAGCTAACTTTGCCCTACTAAGAAAAGAAAGTTACGAAGATGATTCTACTAGACATCTGCAACAAGATCGCCACTGAGCTCAATTCGCTGCCATATCGCTAAGGGTTTCTAACCAAGAACTGTGATGCGCACAAGGACCCCATCCCGGCAGACGAGTGGATCCTATACTACCCAATTTGGATGTAAGTGACTTTAATTGTTTCTGCCATGTCAAAATCTGCCCACCTTGTTTCTTACGCCAATTTGGTGCTGGATGAGAGAACAGAGCTCTACTGGGCAATCGAAATGAGGGCATACGCAAAACGTGACCGAGCCAACGAAGTTGATGGAGCCTTATTTGTTTTTCTAACGACGAGCACTTATTGTCAGATCCAAAAATACGTCTACGGATGTCAACGTTAGTTATTCGTTGTTGGTAACCAGCATGTGCTATACTTCTCAAACAACGATGATCGAATGCCTGTAAGCGTCTCAGATCATCAACTCTAAGAGGCCAAGTTTCACTAGCGTATAGTAAGACTGCGCGTACAGATGCATTGTAAACACGACCTTTAAGGCAAATTGAAATATTCGCGTTTCTCCATAAATGACGAAGGTTCGAGAAAGCTACTCTAGCTTTCGCGATCCGTATTCTCACCTCGTCGGACATATTGCCTACGTTATTGGTAGAGCTCCCAAGATATGTAAACCTGTCGACTATGTCAAGATCTTCATTCTGCAATCGCAACGTTGGAGTGAGTGGTGGGTGATCCTGTAACAGTATCTTACATTTAGAGGGTGCGAATTTCATACCGGAAGACGGAACAACGTCTGCTAATCTATTTAAGGTGGTCTGAGCAGCATGCTGATTGTCGAATAATAGTACGATATCGTCCGCATAGTCAAGATCGACTAGTTTATCTCCCGGGAGAACTTCAACTCCAACGTCCTGAATGTGTGGGAGAGTGTTGTTCATATTAGCATCGATTAAAAAATTAAACAAAAATGGGGAAAGTGGACAACCTTGACGAACACCACTGCTGGTTGTAAAGTTATGCGTTAATTCGTTGTAAACCTTAACGCGATCAGAAGTATTTGTGTAGAGAGCTCGTATAATATTATCAAATTTTGTGGACACACCGCTTTTCGACAAGATATGGAATAAAACAGTGCGATCCACCGAATCAAATGCACCTTTGAATTCTAGAAAGACGACTATTTTTGGAAGAACTTGCCTTAACGTAAAAAATATTATCTATACAACCTCTCCTGAGCGGATTCCGGCCTGTTCTTTTGGTATCCTTTAAAGGCTCGGTATATATTATACTTAGTAAGTTGGCTTTTAAGTCGCACTGTGGAAGACTATATGTAGTTAGCTTTACTACTACAGGTATACACATTCGTCCAGGAGATTGTACCGTCCTATTATTCCACATTCTTCTACCAAATATATAGTATGTAAAGGGCGTAATACCGGCACCTACTGATGAGTCGCCAATAGCCACGAAACGAATGTGCACATGAGATTATACTTTCCGTTCATGCTGCCTTTGGTTTATCCTTCTGATCACAACTGAACTAATTTGCTAATAGGTTAGCAACACCTAATACATACTTGCATATATATTAGTTCTCCACCAAAAGCCGCATCTCACTTAGTTGTGCGTTTATTTATCCAAGATATATATGCTATTTAGTTGTTCACTGTGTTCTTATCCTGTCTATATTTTAGGACAAATTGAAATCCACAGCTTGCATAAAAGTTGCACGTGAATCAAAATTTAAACTTACGCAAAGAATGGTTATGTGTATGTATGTTACTATCATCTTATGATTCTAAATTTATGTTTTATGGTGTGTGTGTTTTTTAGCCCTGGCAGACAGATGCAATTAATTTGACCGACAAATTTCTCAAAACGTATGAAGAGTTGCTTGAACGCAATTACCTGGAGCCGATGTCAAAACTGTCGCAAGTCTACGTTATTGATCGATCACAGGCGGATATCGATGATGAGGATGAAATGCAAGTTGTAAGTTGACAAAACGACTTAAAGATTTTCCAATTGAGGATTCATTTACATACGTCTCTCTGTGTTGACGTATCACTAACTGTCAAAATTCTCAAACTGTCTGTCATGCAATAATTCTGGTCTGCCGAACCCCCTACGTTACGCGCACTATCGGTAAACTCTTCCATTCATTTCAGATCTTTCCAGAGGGGGAATTAATATATGCAATGAACACTCTCGATTTCGCGGGCCGTTTGCCGCGGATCCACGGCATTGCGGATTTTTTATGATAAAATAAGAAAATATATTGCGGATTTTTTCATTATATTATTATATGAGAAAATAAAATATATTGCCGATTTTCGGGTAATGCCGAAAACAATCACGATAATGGAACACCCAAAATATTTTGTTAATTCCATTAAAACATTAATAAAAATATTATTTCGTAGTCTACGAACAACAAAGCAAGCATAAAATAGTATAAAACATGTACATACCTTATAATTGAATTTGTAACGAACATTACGGGAAAATGAACCATACGTACAGCAGTTCTGTATCCGCGTTCTTAAAATACCCTGTTGTTGGCAAAACACAGAGTGTAGCAGCTCGGTGACGAAGTGCGATGTAAGGATAGCAAAAGGATTGTTCCTTGGATCTATGGACGTCCGACCAGAATTTAACAGCTATTTACTCAGAATTTGTCGTTTTTCACTTTAATATATTAACATTTAAAACAATATTTTTTACTTTAATATTCTACCATTTAAATATTTTTGTCTATTTTAGGTTATCGTAGCGTACATACGTGGCCTGTAAAAGGATGGTTTAAACAAGTGGCAAAGCAATTGGAAGCATTTCTTTAAATCAATTTTGCGAGCTTGGAGTAAACACCAATCGAACAACATAGCAAAACTTCAGCCAGTCACACGAACTGACGGTAGTTTTTCTATGTTGTTCGACGACTGGTTGAGATTAGTGCTTACTTCAATCTGGCAAACTTAATTTAAATAATTGTTAGCACCACTCCCGTAATCATTAGACTTTTTCAGCTATACTTATCACTGTCTAGCCTCATAACAATTTTTGGCATTTCACCCTAAGTGAAACGGTTACCTCGTGGCGAATGGTTGTGATGAATGCAATGGTTGATCAAATAAAATTAAAATTTGGAGCAGTAATCGCTTTTATGCGCGTCTAAAACTACACGAATGACCTTCAAAGATGTTGCATTGAACAGATTCCGACTAGGCGTACATATTCACAAGGTGACGTTTTTTTGGTGTAAAATTATGACACGCACTTATGTTGTAGAATCAAATTATTGACGAATAAACTGAAAATCTTTTGAATTCGCGCCAAGTCTAACATAATTCAGTAGCTCATCGTATGCTTTTTCGACGATAGGCCTCATTGTGTCATGATGCGAATAAATAGGTATAACCTGATAAGGTTCAGTAGAAATAATAGACATTAATTATCACATTCCTCTTCACTTGTGTGCAATTCTAAGCATGATCGACATACTTCTTTGTTGATTTATCTCTGAATCTTGCGCTGTAATTTCTTTCAAAATGTGTTCGCAATCTTTTAATTACAACTATCAGCTTCCTATTATGTACAGATTAAATCCGTTTCTTGGTAGGATATAAAAGAATATAAGCCAGTAATCATTGTTTAATCTACTGGTCCATTTTGTCCTTCTTCCTTGATTTTTATTTATACTTCATCGTTTACCCGCCATCCTTTACATCGATTTTAGTATTAACAAAAACAGCATTACCGTATTTTCCGAACCATAAAACACACTTGGTTAAAAGGCACACCGTCCATGAATTCGTAGTGTTTCACACGTAAGGCGCATTGCTAATGCCAGTTCTATTGCCAACTTTAATAATAATTGCATAAGTTTAATTACAAGAATTGATTAATTATGCATACAGAATAATTCAGCAGATATGTAGGTAATGCAGGTAACTACAGAAAATTAGATTGTTGGTGTTAATTGTGGTTGCTAGATACGACCGATATAGTGCAGTGATAATGACGCTTTATAATGAAAGCCTTAAAGCCGAACGGTGTTGTGCCAGGTGGGGTTTGAAATATTTACAACATTTCAGTTCATATTCCTCCTACGCCAGGTGTTTCACACATACGAATTATAAGGCACATTACCAACTTTTAAGGGAAATTAAGTGTATTTAACTTGCGCGTTATAGTCCGGAATATGCGCTACTTCGATCCACCCTCCGACATTTGTCCCAACAATGCGCATTTCAATTGACGGTGTAATAAATAATAACTATGTTCTAAGTTAGATTAGACATGTGCTATATAAAATCCACATCTCCAATATTTAAAACTGTTGCCGAGTATCCAGTTTCCTTTCGTGGGTAGTAGACTTGCTCTATCAGTTTCCCGGAGATCCAATTGATTTCTATTTCCAAGTACGGCATCCAGTTCGTCGTGGGTGTGGTTAGGTGCTGATTCGTCCACCTGGCTCGACTCATAATAACACCCGGGCAAAATATAGGACGCCAATTTAAGCGCAGTCTAAAAGTGGATCTCGGAAACTTTTGGACCAGAAAGACTGAAGAAATGGACGTAGCTTTCGCGTCAGGTAATAGGCGCTGTTTGTTCCAACTTATTCGCGCAACAGGTCCGAGAAAATTAAAAGTTAGCGAAACTATAAATGCTAGTAACAACGATTTAGTAACCAATAAAAAAATTCGTCTTGACAGGTGGGCTGAACACTTTTAAAACTTCAATTATCTTCTCCACCCGCGTCAGTTCCAATTCCCGAAAACATGTCTGCATCAACAGTGAGGAATGTTAGTCTCGAAGAACCATCCGAGTTAGAAGTGCGCGATGCAATCCTATCTCTTAAACGCCGTAAAGCCGCAGGTCTCGAGGATTTTCTAGGATTGTTTAAGTATGGTGGCGATATAATTTCAGGAACGTTGGCAATATGTGCCTCTCGTTAGAAAAACAAGTAAGGCTCCATCCACCTGCCCAAGTCACGTTTTGCGGCCCCCATTTCGATTGCCCAGGTAGTATATGTTCTCTATCCAAAACCAAATTGGCGTAAGAATCAGGAGGGGGCAGATTTTGACAATGGCAGCAGTTGACGTCACTTACACACAAATTAAGTTGTATAGAACTTACCTGTCTGCCAGGATAGCCTTCGCACTGGCAGTTCTTGATAGAAACCATTAATGATATGGAATCGAACCGAGCTCTGGTGCGGATCTTGTTGTGATGTTCAGTAGAACTACCTTTGTAGGTCTCTTCTTCTTAGTAGGGTGTGTTAGTCGCAGGTTTGGTTTGTCGGCGATGTGATGCAGTGAAAGCTATGAGGACGCCGTATTGCTGATGCTGCCTTGTTCGAATGCTGTTCCATATAAAGGTGAGAGGTTTAGATGCCCGCCTCATTTCTGTGAGTTACCCAAAAAATTTTCTAATAATAACTATAGGAATTAATCTCTCTCTCTATGGTAAAACAAAACTAAATTGTTTAAAATATTAATCTCTTGTTGCTATATGTATATTCACCATGCTAGTGAAAATACTAGTCATTTCTTGTATTTTTAAAGCATGTATCGATGATGATGATAACATGGATGCATGATACTGCTTATCAGATTATGCTGTAGAGAAAGTTATATTTACGTGCATAATGAGTATGCAGTTGGTATGCATCCAATTGAATATAAATTGTCGGTAAATAAAAATCCAAATTTTTGGTCTTTTTGTCGCTTCGATTATGTAGTCTAACGGATGAAAGACAACGGTTGGCAAATCAAAGACAATGGCGTCATCGTCTACCGATTTGGGGCATGACTCAACAGTTCAGAACTATAATATTTTAGTGTGATCAGAAATAAATTTTTTTTAATCGCGTTGATTTTCAGCTAATATTCGTGTTGGCAATATTTTTAAAAAAATATTTTTTTTCTCCATTACTTTTACTTGTAGCATGTAGAACGAATGGCGAAATACGATTTGGACGCAAAGATCCATGTGTTAATAATCCATTTCTTCTGAGGCGCCACCTGGGCCTGAACGAGGCCAATTGGCGCATCATCGTTGGTGGTGGCTGTCAGAACAAAATCCCACTTATTAGTGTAATTTTGATTATGTTTATTATTATTATTATTATTAGCTATTTTTATCATAATGTAAATTAAAGCATTGAATGATATAAAAAACAATTTTCAGGTATGCTTGCCAGTATAGACGAAGAATTGTATGGTGTAGAGAAAAGGCAATTCGTCCAGTGATCAATTTCATCCTTATTGAGAACTCACTACATCAGTCAGAATTTGCTGCTGCGACAGGTATATGAACCTGAGCACGTCTGCTTCCTAATTAGAAATATACTGTGTTATCTAAGGAAATTGACGGTATATATATATATATATATATATATATATATATATATATATATATATATATATATATATATATATATACATATATTACACAGTATATTTCTAATTAGGAAGAAAAAACATTAATTACGAAGTGAAGAATGGCCAATTATTTCGAGAATAATAAACTTCACTCTACAATTTTCATTTATATACATTCTGAGTTTTCAACTCAATATTTTGCGGTGTGTAAGCATTCAGGTTATCAATGCCGCGTTTTGCATACACGGGTAATAGCTGTACACGGGCAGTTACACAAAGATCCGATTTGTCACTATTTCCAATTTTGTTTTGTCTTTGATCGAGTTGACTCATTTTTACTTCAATTGGAAATGCGGTTCTATCACATCTTTGTTTACTGGCGACGTTTCGGTGCCTACTTTCCAGCACCATCATCAGGCAACACAACACTGATCACAATAGCAGATTTAAGCAAATGTGGCAACCTCGTTCCAAAACCATTCTATTTATATATATTTGACTCAACACTATTTTAATCATAGAATTTGTCTCAGTAACCAAACTCAATATATAACTTTTTATAATTAGCAGACCAATCATTACCTCACCTATACCTCATCTCATCTCGTATGCAGAATATTTTAGGGGAGAGAGACAGTATCGAACCTTTTGTTATTTGTTATAACTGTATTGCTACTATGTCACGGTAATCAAAATTTTAAAAAATGCTAAAACTAAAACCTTGACTATCATATACTGTATTTTATTTAAAGCCGGGAACTCTAATGTATACAATGGTGTGTGAGGTATTGCGCACATAGCAACAAACTAGTTCAAATATGGAGCAGCAAGTAACGTAGATGGATGGAGAGTGAATGTTATATCGACGCTTAGGTGAACGATTAAAGAGAGAAAGATAGAGATAGCCTGGACAACTAACGTTTTTCAAAAAACTAATCGTAAGCACAATGCGAAGTTAATCAACTATTGGAAATAATTGCATAAGAATATTTGCTGATTATGACTAAAATACTTCATTACATATATATCTAAATATAATATCGTAAAACCTTTATATATATATATATAAATAGAGAGAGAGAGAAAAGGACCATTGATAATTATTAAATATGAATAATTTCTATTCTTATTATATATTTATTTATTACGTTAGTCACACCTTATATCAATATATAAAATACATGTCAATATGTATAAAAACATATATATGAATATAAGCAACAGTATGAGACCAACATCCCTAATCCTATATATATATATATATATATATATATATATATATATATATATATATATATATATATATATACGTTTGCATATTTCAAATTATTATTTTATTCTTTTCTTACTGTTTTTTTATTTACCAATTAATCAAATTGTATATTTATTTATTCACACCTTATATAAATATATAAAATACATATAAATATGTATAAAAACATATATATATAAATATAAGCAACAGTGTGAGTCATATATATATATATATATATATTATGTGTATAGAATAAACCTATCAATCTACCCATAGGCCTATCTATATATCCGTCTATCTATCACATTTTGGTTTCCTCTTAAAAGGATACATGGTAGCTATTAACCATGAATATCTTCTCTATGACTAACGTATTATACATTTATTAAGATATTCCTACCTTACATAAATATAGAAAATATAAGCGACAATGTAAGTCAAATGTGTCTTATCTAATGTTCTATCTACTAACCCTTGCTAAATCGGTATACCGTCTTTTGGAACATTTTTATTGAGAAAAATAAGTATATAGGAAATTGATATTGGTACAGATCATTCGCAACCAGTTTTCTATAAGCGAGGTTTTTTACTTAGGTTCCCACTTAATTCATGTTCCGCAGCCTCACGTTTTCTGACCGTAGAAAATGCTTCATTAAATATTGGGCCCAATGATTTTTCTACCGATGTTACATTCATTACACCTTTTCCTGATTTTATTTCAATTGACTCTCTAATTAGTCTAGTTAATCTGTTGCGGTTGCATAACGCGATGCGTTTACATCCTTCCCAGTCTATTTCATGACCCGTTTCCTTCGAATGCCTAGCTAGGTCTGATCTTTGAATGTGTCCATATTTGCAGGCTGTCTTATGTTCACCTCTACGAACCTTTATAGGTCGCATGGTTTCGCCTATATACCTGAGATTACATTCTTTGCAAGGTATCGCATATACTCCTGATGTCTCGAGGGGTTCTACTCTTTCTTTTTGGTTAGGTAGTTTATTGCCTATAGTAAGCGATTGTCTTAAAACTGTTTTAATATTGTATTTAGCTGCTATTATTCTAATTTTCCTGCTCAATTTAGAATCAGGTAATACCATAATTTTGTGCTTATCCGGTTCCGTTTCCTTCCTTACTTTGTTTATTATATTATTGTTAAATCTCTGTAACATCTCATCTATTAATCTATCTATTATACTTGACGGATAGCTATTTAGTTTGAATATTTCTTTTAATCTCCTCATTTCCTTATCTCTATTTTCTATATCCACTATTCTAAGACTTCTTAATATCATGGATTTAAGAATGCCTATTTTCATTCCATATGGGTGATTTGATAAGAAATTAAGAAGTAGTCCTGAATAAGTCTCTTTTCTAAAAATATCTCTTTCCAATCTGGAACCATTCCGTTTTATTTTCACATCCAAAAAGGGTAATTCATCATTATTCTCTTTTTCCAATGTAAACTTTAATTCACCTAATTGGTTGGCTAATTCGAGGAATTTATTTAACTCATTATCCCCATGATTCCAAATTATAAACATATCATCCAGGAATCTTACATACAAGTTTGGCTTAAGAGGAGATTTTAACAACAGATTTTTTTCAAAATAGTGCATAAAAATATTAGCAACCGGGACTGATAGTGGTTGTCCCATAGGGACACCTTTAACTTGTTTATAAAATTCATTTCTGAACTTAAAGTAGGTAGAGGACATACAAATATTTAAAATTTCCATAATACTACTTAACATCATTTTACTACCTTCTATTATCTCTGGGAACTCTGTTAAACAACGCTTCACACTTTCTAATGCTGCTTGTACCGGGACATTAGTATACATCGATACAACGTCCAGGCTAGCCATTCTATCATTATCATTCAAGTTATATCTACTAATAATGTCAATAAAATGATATGTATTTTTTAAAGTATAATCTAAGAAATAAGTATATTTTCTAATTCTGTTGCATAGAAATTTCGACAATCTATACGTTGGTGAGTTTTGTACATTAACGATTAATCTAAGTGGATTCCCCTGTTTATGAATCTTTACTAGACCATAAACTCTCTGAGGGACTGTGTCACGTTGTATTAATGAATTCTCAAGTCCTGGTTCTAATTCCTTCGACTCAATCATTCTATTAATTATAGTCTTAACTTGTCCTTGTAACTTATCAGATGGATCTTTATTTATTTTATTATAGACCTCTAAATTATTTAATTGTTCATACACTTTAAATTCATAATCTGACCGGTTCATAAGTACCGTTGCACCACCTTTATCTGCCTTGAGGCATATTACTTTATTGGATAATAATTCTGCTCTTAAGCGTTTTAGATCATAACTCTGCTTGCATCTCACCTCTTTGTGCTCTAACACCGCTTTGGACACATCCAATTCAAACATAGTCTTATCTTTTTCTGGGAGAAACTGGGCAATCTTAACTGTTTCTGTAATTATCTCATTCCTAGGTACGTAATCAATAGGGATCGCAGTATTAAGTCCAAGATTAAGAATTTGTTTTTGGTCTTCCTTGAGATCCATTCTCGATAAATTAACCAAACGTTTGGACATGACCTCCTCAATTCTCTTATTTCTCAAAGGGCAATTAATTCCCAATATTGCTAGTTTTTTTTCATGCCTTTGTCTAATTTTTTTAATTTCATTATCCCTCGTTTTGTCTGTGAAATCTTCAATATGTTTGAAATCCAACATACCTAATCTCGCCAGTAATATGGACCTTATTTTTGTCTTCTCTCTAATCAGTTCAAATTTACGTTTGTTTAGTTTCTTAATCGATATTTTTATTAAATGTAAACAAAGCTCATGCTTAAGAGTATTTCCTACTTTATCCAAAACGAATGAAAGTTTAAATCTAAAACATTTCGGTATAACATTAAATTTTAAACATTTATTAAGAAACGAGGTATCTTCCACTTGCCTAACAATCTGCATCTTCTTCCGCTTGTACTGATTCATAAGTGTGACCACTGTCGCATCATATTTCATCCTCAAATAGATTTTAAACTCAATATTTTGCGGTGTGTAAGCATTCAGGTTATCAATGCCGCGTTTTGCATACGCGGGTAATAGCTGTACACGGGCAGTTACACAAAGATCCGATTTGTCACTATTTCCAATTTTGTTTTGTCTTTGATCGGGTTGACTCATTTTTACTTCAATTGGAAATGCGGTTCTATCACATCTTTGTTTACTGGCGACGTTTCGGTGCCTACTTTCCAGCACCATCATCAGGCAACACAACACTGATCACAATAGCAGATTTAAGCAAATGTGGTAACCTCGTTCCAAAACCATTCTATTTATATATATTTGACTCAACACTATTTTAATCATAGAATTTGTCTCAGTAACTAAACTCAATATATAACTTTTATAATTAGCAGACCAATCATTACCTCACCTATACCTCATCTCATCTCGTATGCAGAATATGTTAGGGGAGAGAGACAGTATCGAACCTTTTGTTATTTGTTATAACTGTATTGCTACTATGTCACGGTAATCAAAATTTAAAAATGCTAAAACTAAAACCTTGACTATCATATACTGTATTTTATTTAAAGCCGGGAACTCTAATGTATACAATGGTGTGTGAGGTATTGCGCACATAGCAACAAACTAGTTCAAATATGGAGCAGCAAGTAACGTAGATGGATGGAGAGTGAATGTTATATCGACGCTTAGGTGAACGATTAAAGAGAGAAAGATAGAGATAGCCTGGACAACTAACGTTTTTCAAAAAACTAATCGTAAGCACAATGCGAAGTTAATCAACTATTGGAAATAATTGCATAAGAATATTTGCTGATATGACTAAAATACTTCATTACATATATATCTAAATATAATATCGTAAAACCTTTATATATATATATTATATATATATATATATATATATAAATAGAGAGAGAGAGAGAAAAAGGACCATTGATAATTATTAAATATGAATAATTTCTATTCTTATTATATATTTATTTATTACGTTAGTCACACCTTATATCAATATATAAAATACATGTCAATATGTATAAAAACATATATATGAATATAAGCAACAGTATGAGACCAACATCCCTAATCCTATATATATATATATATATATATATATATATATATATATATATATATATATATATATATACGTTTGCATATTTCAAATTATTATTTTATTCTTTTCTTACTGTTTTTTATTTACCAATTAATCAAATTGTATATTTATTTATTCACACCTTATATAAATATATAAAATACATATAAATATGTATAAAAACATATATATATAAATATAAGCACAGTGTGAGTTAATGTCCGTATATATATATATATATATATATATTATGTGTATAGAATAAACCTATCAATCTACCGATAGGCCTATCTATATATCCGTCTATCTATCACATTTTAGTTTCCTCTTAAAAGGATACATGGTAGCTATTAACCATGAATATCTTCTCTAGGACTAACGTATTATTCATTTATTAAGATATTCCTACCTTACATAAATATATAAAATATAAGCAACAATGTAAGTCCAATGTGTCTTATCTAATGTTCTATCTACTAACCCTTGCTAAATCGGTATACCCTCTTTTGGAACATTTTTATTGAGAAAAATAAGTATATAGGAAATTGATATTGGTACAGATCATTCGCAACCAGTTTTCTATAAGCGAGGTTTTTTACTTAGGTTCCCACTTAATTCATGTTCCGCAGCCTCACGTTTTCTGACCGTAGAAAATGCTTCATTAAATATTGGGCCCAATGATTTTTCTACCGATGTTACATTCATTACACCTTTTCCTGATTTTATTTCAATTGACTCTCTAATTAGTCTAGTTAATCTGTTGCGGTTGCATAACGCGATGCGTTTACATCCTTCCCAGTCTATTTCATGACCCGTTTCCTTCGAATGCCTAGCTAGGTCTGATCTTTGAATGTGTCCATATTTGCAGGCTGTCTTATGTTCACCTCTACGAACCTTTATAGGTCGCATGGTTTCGCCTATATACCTGAGATTACATTCTTTGCAAGGTATCGCATATACTCCTGATGTCTCGAGGGGTTCTACTCTTTCTTTTTGGTTAGGTAGTTTATTGCCTATAGTAAGCGATTGTCTTAAAACTGTTTTAATATTGTATTTAGCTGCTATTATTCTAATTTTCCTGCTCAATTTAGAATCAGGTAATACCATAATTTTGTGCTTATCCGGTTCCGTTTCCTTCTTTACTTTGTTTATTATATTATTGTTAAATCTCTGTAACATCTCATCTATTAATCTATCTATTATACTTGACGGATAGCTATTTAGTTTGAATATTTCTTTTAATCTCCTCATTTCCTTATCTCTATTTTCTATATCCACTATTCTAAGACTTCTTAATATCATGGATTTAAGAATGCCTATTTTCATTCCATATGGGTGATTTGATAAGAAATTAAGAAGTAGTCCTGAATAAGTCTCTTTTCTAAAAATATCTCTTTCCAATCTGGAACCATTCCGTTTTATTTTCACATCCAAAAGGGGTAATTCATCATTATTCTCTTTTTCCAATGTAAACTTTAATTCACCTAATTGGTTGGCTAATTCGAGGAATTTATTTAACTCATTATCCCCATGATTCCAAATTATAAACATATCATCCAGGAATCTTACATACAAGTTTGGCTTAAGAGGAGATTTTAACAACAGATTTTTTTCAAAATAGTGCATAAAAATATTAGCAACCGGGACTGATAGTGGTTGTCCCATAGGGACACCTTTAACTTGTTTATAAAATTCATTTCTGAACTTAAAGTAGGTGGAAGACATACAAATATTAAAGATTTCCATAATACTACTTAACATCATTTTACTACCTTCTATTATCTCTGGGAACTCTGTTAAACAACGCTTCACACTTTCTAATGCTGCTTGTACCGGGACATTAGTATACATCGATACAACGTCCATGCTAGCCATTCTATCATTATCATTCAAGTTATATCTACTAATAATGTCAATAAAATGATATGTATTTTTTAAAGTATAATCTAAGAAATAAGTATATTTTCTAATTCTGTTGCATAGAAATTTCGACAATCCATACGTTGGTGAGTTTTGTACATTAACGATTAATCTAAGTGGATTCCCCTGTTTATGAATCTTTACTAGACCATAAACTCTCGGAGGGACTGTGTCACGTTGTATTAATGAATTCCCAAGTCCTGGTTCTAATTCCTTCGACTCAGTCATTCTATTAATTATAGTCTTAACTTGTCCTTGTAACTTATCAGATGGATCTTTATTTATTTTATTATAGACCTCTAAATTATTTAATTGTTCATACACTTTAAATTCATAATCTGACCGGTTCATAAGTACCGTTGCACCACCTTTATCTGCCTTGAGGCATATTACTTTATTCGATAATAATTCTGCTCTTAAGCGTTTTAGATCATAACTCTGCTTGCATCTCACCTCTTTGTGCTCTAACACCGCTTTGGACACATCCAATTCAAACCTAGTCTTATCTTTTTCTGGGAGAAATTTTGATTACCGTGACATAGTAGCAATACAGTTATAACAAATAACAAAAGGTTCGATACTGTCTCTCTCCCCTAAAATATTCTGCATACGAGATGAGATGAGGTATAGGTGAGGTAATGATTGGTCTGCTAATTATAAAAAGTTATATATTGAGTTTGGTTACTGAGACAAATTCTATGATTAAAATAGTGTTGAGTCAAATATATATAAATAGAATGGTTTTGGAACGAGGTTGCCACATTTGCTTAAATCTGCTATTGTGATCAGTGTTGTGTTGCCTGATGATGGTGCTGGAAAGTAGGCACCGAAACGTCGCCAGTAAACAAAGATGTGATAGAACCGCATTTCCAATTGAAGTAAAAATGAGTCAACTCGATCAAAGACAAAACAAAATTGGAAATAGTGACAAATCGGATCTTTGTGTAACTGCCCGTGTACAGCTATTACCCGTGTATGCAAAACGCGGCATTGATAACCTGAATGCTTACACACCGCAAAATATTGAGTTGAAAACTCAGAATGTATATAAATGAAAATTGTAGAGTGAAGTTTATTATTCTCGAAATAATTGGCCATTCTTCACTTCGTAATTAATGTTTTTTCTTCCTAATTAGAAATATACTGTGTAATATATGTATATATATATATATATATATATATATATACCGTCAATTTCCTTCGAATATTACACAGTATGCATTGATGCAAGTTAGTAGAAAATCGGTCTGGAATATTTTGATTTATTCATCATACGCAAAAGATTCTACCCAGTTGTCAATTGCTTTTACTTTAACCTCTTTTCGTTGATAAACTATTTATCTCTAATATCGTGAAGTTGTCATTGTTTACTATGTACCGACTCGACAAACAGTGTTAATACCATGAATCTTTTCGGTAGTATAATGTTGGTATAAGTTACTAACACAATAGCCATAGTGTTAGTAACCTTTAAATATTCGGTAAATATATTATATAGAGTGAGTTAGCGTTGAAGTCGCATTGTCGTAGACTTTATATGATGTTAGCTTCACTATTGCAGGTTTACACATTCGTCTAGGAGATTGTACCGTCCTATTATCCCACATTATTCACCCAAATATATAGTAGTTAAAGGGCGTAATACCGGCTCCTACTGATGAGTCGCCAGTAAGCACGAAACGAATGTACATGAGATTATACTTTCCGTTCATGTTGCCTTTGGGTTATCCTTCTGGTCACAGTTGAACTAATTTGTTACTAGGTTCGCAACACCTAATACATACTTATATTTATATTAGTTCTCCATGAGAGTACGACGGAAAACTGACTATCGAGGATCAAACCGTATTGAATATATGTGGTAATCAAATTTAGATATGCGGCTCTCATCTCTAGCAGTCTCGCATACATTGAACTTGACTGGAAATGTCGGCTGCACAATTTCTATGCAGTAACGAACATTAACTGTTTGCAGCTTTCGCCACATATACATATATAGCCAATACAATTTAAACAAAAATTGATTGCGCGGGTGGTGGTAACAATTCTTCAAATCAAGTTTGCGAGCTTGAAGTAAGCACCAATTCCATTGTATTTAACCAGTCGTCGAGCAACATATCAAAACTACCGCCATTCGCAACGCAACGACGTGTTTCGATCTTCCATGATCATCATCAGAGTACGGCGGCAAACTGACTAGCGAGGATCAAACCGCATTGAATATATATGGAAAACAAAGTTAGATATGCGGCTCTCACCTCTAGCAGTCTCGCAAACTTGACTTAAAGAATTGTTACCACCACCCATCAAATGTTGTTTAATCGTATTGTGTGTGTGTGTGTGTGTGGCGAAAGCTGCAAACAGTTAATGTTCGTGACTGCATAGAAATTGTACAGCCGACATTTCCAGTCAAGTTCAATGTATGCAAGACTGCTAGAGGTGAGAGCCGCATATCTAAATTTGATTTCCATATATATTAAATGCGGTTTGATCCTCGATAGTCGGTTTGCCGTCGTACTCTGATGATGATCATGGAAGGTCGAAACTCGTCAGTGCGTTGCAGCTGGCGGTAGTTTTGTTATGTTGTTCGATGACTGGTTAAATACAATGGGATTGGTGTTTACTTCAAGCACGCAAACTTGATTTAAAGAATTGTTACCACCACCCGCGCTATCAATTATTGTTTAAATTGTATTGCCTATATATGTATATGTGGCGAAAGCTGGAAACAGTTAATGTTCGTGACTGCATAGAAATTGTGCAGCCGACATTTCCAGTCAAGTTCAATGTATGCAAGACTGCTAGAGGTAATAGCCGCATATCTAAATTTGTTTTCCATATATATTCAATGCGGTTTGATCCTCGATAGTCAGTTTGCCGTCGTACTCTGATGATGATCAAGGAAGGTCGAAACGCGTCAGTGTGTTGCGGCTGGCGGTAGTTTTGTTATGTTGTTCGACGACTGGTTAAATACAATGGGATTGGTGTTTATTTCAATCTCGAAAACTTGATTTAAAGAATAGTTACCACCACCCGCGCAATCAATTATTGTTAAATTGACCACATTTGCCACAAGTTGTTTTTTTCCTGTGAGTATGGTGTCAACCCTGAAGATAGGACTGGAAATGAAGTCACGAAAATTTGGAAAATCTGTTTTCATAATTAATTTGAGACAAGTAGCTGATGGAGGGCTTCAAAATATAGAGACAATTGAGAACCTACCAGTCAAAACCAAAAATCCGTGCACCTGGGAATGTAAAGGATTCAAGATTTTATCAACCTTAGAGTGCTACCGATTGTCCCGTACAAAAAAGGCGGTAGAATAAAAAAACAAGAAGGACAGCATCGCGCAATATAAATCAACATTTGAGCATCTCTAATAAACCATCTTGTTTAAAATTATAATATGCTACTTGTTGGCCTTGTGGGATTTTGTAATTGTTCTCCACAATTTAAACTCGCTTTCTTATTAGTACGGAATTGAAAATGAACACATTTTCTTGTATTACAGCTACTCGAATGTGAGGCAATGTTACTTGAAGAATATGAAATTCATGTCTTGGCCACTAGACATGTACGAAGCTGTAATTCCTCCGAACATACAAAAGATGCGTGGTGATATAATTGCTCGGGTAAGTTCCATCTAAAATTTATGAGTTTGTCTTTTTGAAAACTTAGTGTTTTCGATCGTTTACTCAATTAGGTTTCTACTACTACTACTCAGCAATACCGGGGCGTGTTATTCAGATGCTTCGTTGCTCCATAACCATGAACATCATAGTTATATATATATATATATATATATATATATATATATATATATATTGATTTTATTATACCGTACGGTGTTCTACTAACGATTTAAGTATGTATTAGGTGTTGCGGAACCTAGTAAATAAATTAGTTCAGTTGTGACCAGAAGGATGAACGGAAAGTATTATCTCATGCAATATCTGTTTCGTGTTTACTGTTATATATTGAATTGAATGATGTCATGCTTGCCGCGAAATGTGATAACTGATATCGATCAAGGCCAGAGTGTATGGATTTACAGAAGTAACAGGTGTTACGTTATAGTTGTAATTCTCAATTTCGGTGAACTATAGCATACAGACTCGGTATATATATATATATATATATATATATATTATATAGTGTGAGTTAGCGTTGAAGTCGACAGGTTTACATATCTTGGGAGCTCTACCAATAACGTAGGCAATATGTCCGACGAGGTGAGAATACGGATCGCGAAAGCTAGAGTAGCCTTCTCGAACCTTCGTCATTTATGGAGAAACGCGAATATTTCACTTTGCCTTAAAGGTCGTGTTTACAATGCATCTGTACGCGCAGTCTTACTATACGCTAGTGAAACTTGGCCTCTTAGAGTTGATGATCTGAGACGCTTACAGGCATTCGATCATCGTTGTTTGAGAAGTATAGCACATGTTGGTTACCAACAACGAGTAACTAACGTTGACATCCGTAGAAGTATTTTTGGATCTGACAATAAGTGCTCGTCTTTAGAAAAGCAAATAAGGCTCCATCAACTTCGTTGGCTAGGTCCCGTTTTGCGTATGCCCTCATTCCGATTGCCCAATAGAGCTCTGTTCTCTCATCCAGCACCAAATTGGCGTAAGAAACAAGGTGGGCAGATTTTGACATGGCAGAAACAATTAAAGTCATTTATATCCAAATTGGGTAGTATAGGATCCACTCGTCTGCCGGGATGGGGTCCTCGTGCACATCACAGTTCTTGGTTAGAAACCCTTGGCGATATGGCAGCGAATCGAGCTCAGTGGCGATCTTGTTTCAAATGTATAGTAGAATCATCTTCGTAACTTTCTTTTCTTAGTAGGGCTAAGTTAGCTGCGAGGTTTGGTTTGTTTATGACGTGATACGGTGAGATCCGCAAGGAAGCTGTGTTGCTGATGTCGCCTTGCCCGACTGCTAACTTGGCCATAATAGTGTTGTGGAGAGGTTTAGTTTGCCTCATTTCTGTGAGTTATCCTGATAACTTTACTCATAGTAGCAAGGTTTTCCTTCTCTCTCTACCCCTCTCCCTCTCTCGTAAATCTCAATAATAATTTATCTAAATTCACTTATATACTTTTTTTTCACTCCTTATGGTTATATGGCAGTGAAACATTAGTCACTTGACTTTTGTGTGGCTGGAAATGATGATGAAGTCGCATTGTCGAGACTTTATTTGATGTTAGCTTCACTACTGCAGGTTTACGCACTTGTAAAGGAGATTGTATCGTTCTATTTTACCACATTCTTGGCCAAAATATATAGTGGTTAAATGGTGTAATACCGTCTCCTACTGATAAGTAAGCACGAAACGAATGTGCATGAGATTATACTTTCCGCTCATGCTGCCTTTGGTTTACCCTTCTGGTCACAACTGAACTAATTTGTTTCTAGGTTCGCTTCACCTAATACATACCTGCATAATAGCCTGAAAACAGTATTTAACATCTAACGATGATCGGGTTCGATGGAGTGGTTGGCATCTCTGTATCAAGTGTGGAGAGATGAAGAACTTGTTTATATATATATATATATATATATATATATATATATATATATGCACACCGTGCGCCGTTTCCAAGTTGACAGAACAAAATTGTGGAAACTAAGGACAACACTCGGGAAAATATCATGGGTACACTTAACAGCCAAAAATGCGAACAGTTGGCTAACCTTTAATCCATCAATAAGAGAATGACTAGATCTCAGACATCACTTTGCAATACACTTAATAATCAGCACCTACATAATGAAACCCACGATATATATAAATGAAAGATTGATATGTGAAGTTTTTGTAGCCTCGAGGTAAATGGTCATTGTATGTACATATATGCATTATTGTATTGATGTCTGAGCGAGAAAGACCTTTACATCCAAAAAGGCACACACACACAGACACAGACCCAAACGCACTTACTAATTAGCCAAAACAAGAAATTGAAGTTAAACCGAGTCAGATTTGTTAACACCCGCATAATCAAATGCAAACCCAGAATGTATATAAATGAAAAATTGTAAAGCGAAGTTTAGTAATTTCGAAATAAATGGTCTTTATCCACTTCGTTATTAATGTTTTTTCCTAAATAGAAATATACTGTGTAATAATCGAGGGCAATGGACTTAATAAAGAATATATATAGTGAAATCATTCCATACCTTATTTTATTCAGTTGATCTATGTTTGATCACCCAGCCATTGTTCCAGTAGTTTTCTTTTTTTTGAAATATTTCGGCTAAATTTATTGATAGTCTTCATCAGTCGCAATATCCCTCACAAGGTTAACAAACGAAACTAATGACTCAAGCCATGAAGGCTATCGATAAGTTTAGCCGAAATATTTCGAAAAAAGAAAACTACTGGAACAACGAAAGCTGCGTTAGTCAAAACGCAGATCAGGTAATTTTAATTAAACCAGGTTCGCGAAAACAATCATCATTCAAGAAACATTTACCTTATTTTAATTGAATTAATATATTTATATATGCATGCACTACTGATAACACGATTATCCATGTCGTAAAGCAATGTAACTCATGAACTGACATGCACATCTGAATAATTGTTCATGCTGTTGGTAGCATCACGTGATCACTGATCTTGTGGTGCGTTTTTTTGCTGCAATCAATTTAATTCGAGTACGATTAATTTTGCTCTTCACTTGATTGATAAAATTGGTTGTAAAGCTACTTATTAACTGAAAAATATTTATTTCTGAAAAATTATTTACTTGAACTCCAGTTAGGTTTTGTTTACATGCATGAACATCTTTCCTGCAGATATTTACAATAATCTGGCCATACGCAATACATCGCCGATTTGACATTCTCGGAGTAGGCTGATTTCAGTTAATCGAATTGGCCAGTCTACTTGGCCGCTAACTGTCTAGCATATAAATTGGATGACTAGAAACTCGGCAGTGTCATTTTTCAGTCAAAATCCAAATATGATGTACAAAACAGTATTGTGTTCATCTCAGGAATTACGGTTTGAAATATAAGCTGACTATTGTGTCCACCTCTATTGGTTGGGCCATGCACTCGGGTATCTTGTGTTTATTATCAGTGTATGGTCCAGACGAGACCTAATGATGCCTAATTCTGCAGTTAAATTGTTCATTTGAGCAGTCAGTCCTTGAATCAGCGTTTCTTACCCATCAGAAGCCATTCTTAAATTTACGACATATGCTTTATTTTTACTCAGGCTTTGGACGTGTTAACTGGCTATGCCACCTTCTTACTAGTGGAAGGCTGTTAACTGCTCACCATCTTTTTTAGTCCTCGTTTGATACAGCTACAAGCTCTCCTTGAGTTCTCTTTGCGAGAGACTATATTAATTGACACGCCTAAAAAATTCAGTTGACAAAAATCACACCTCGTTCGTATAGATAGATAGAATGACAGCACAGAAATACATTTGTACTTAATTTTCAAAGGTCATGGGCATTTTAAAGGGTATTTAAGATCTAATTTATTCTTTTACCCGAAATGAGCTGATCACTTATATTACATCCAACTGTGTTAGTGCCACGCCTATTTAAACAACTATGTTCTTCAAATTGTGTTTGTATAATTAATGCTGCAAAAAATTCATTACGCTGTGCAAAAGAAAAAAATAGAAACTGACTGATTAACTAATTGGCCGCCTATTGCTGTGAGAAGTATACAATCACTCGGTCGTCAACCTGCAAAATTGAACGAAAACGATTTAAATGCCTTTATACTTACGTAAGAAATGTTGATGTGAATAACTGCTGATCAACTTACGTAGGCCGATCGAGCAGACGGTTAATTACTCGAATGAGAGAACATTGTAACTTAGAAGCCTGTTTAAGATCAAATGGTGAATGCACGTCTGCTATTGCGCATCACATCATCGAAACATCGCACGTATGTTCTCCAGGCGTAGCATTCAAAATAATTACTAAATGCAATAAAAAAATGGAGCTAGCAACATACGAAGCTTTATGGATAAACAAATTGCAGCCGGATTTGTGCAAGCAGAAGAAACATGAAATCGATTGCCCAGCGCCAGATTGGTTGACATGGCAGATACATTTTGAGTTACGAAAAATATTTTTTTAGTACAGGAACCGTTCGTATACCAGGATGGGGTCAAAACGCGCATCATAGTTTTAGGTTGTAAACTCATACGAATAGTTTATTGACGTATTCATTAGCTGGTACAAAATTGCGAAGCCTAAATTAAAACAAGGCTAGGCATGCATTTTGGTGACTAATGTGAGTGGAGAAACATTTCAGGAATTCAGTTTGATATCAATATTGATTACTTTGAAGTAAATCCTGATAATTCTTATGAATTTACAAACATTAAAATATGATATGTAAATATAAAAAAAATTGTGGCAATTCTAATATTTTGGTCTCTTTGGTCGATTCGAGACTTGCTCTACTTCGACCAAATTTCAGAATATTGCTTCCCATAGGAATTCTATCCTCCGAATATTGGACTGCTCTTCGACACCAGCTATCTCATGGAGTGGGCTACGTGGTCGGAGTTCACAATTTTACAAACAGCAATAGTCAATGCTTTTCGCTAGGCAATTTGCAATTAGTTCCGCGTTCTCAAAAGTTTTCACATCGGAGTTTCTACTGCAATTGTTTTTTATCATTATTTTTGTCACAGTGTAAATACAGCAGTATCAAGTTTGAACTGCCTGAAATAAAGTTGTATGTGAGCGTGTGGCTGCTGTCTGGACTAATATTGATTTTCTGTAGGATGGTAATGCGCCAAAAGTTAAGTGTTGATGAATTTGACCGCATTTTTCTTGTGCTGGACAATTGATAGCACTCTTAGGTCGGTAAAATCTTGAATTTTGATCATTTTCAGGTGATCTGATTTTTGGCCTCGATTGATGGTTTCGCAATTGTCCCTTCTTTTTTTAAGCTTTCCATCAGCTGATTGTCTGATGTCAAATCATAATTAGTTGTCTGTAAACCATGCAACTGTCATGTAACTGTTTATTTTTTTTGTTTCCAGGACGATCGATTGCACGGTTACGACTTGAACTATGACGTCAGACATGTACCGCTATGGCGTCGGGTTCTAGACCCGAGTGTCTTTCGAGAGAACTATGAGATTGACTGGCCTAAGCACTACATATTTAATTATCTGTATCGTTGATTTGTTTAAAAGCACCGCGCACACGAGGCAGATCTGTATTTTGCGAATTGGGCACTGTTGCACACTCGTTTTATTGATTTCTTCTCGATAATAAACGCTCTTTTTGGATAAAGCATGTTCGCAAACACTGAATAAGTATGTGAACATCTGTAAAGTAGGATATCTCATTCGCGAATATAGTTTAGTTCTAATAGTAATATAATCTACATTTAATTATTGTTCTTTGGTGTTTGTATAACTATCTTCTGGTTGCAAAAGTCGATTAATCTACCAGTAGACTGTTCTGAAAGTTGAATGTCTTCTTGCCTGTTAATTTTCTTAAAATTAAAAAATATTGAAATGCTTCGTCTTTTTCGCTCGCATCAATCCATATTGGCAGTAAGTCAAAACAAGAGTAACGCATATATCAATACAATAGTCGTTAATTACCAAAGTGTCTCACTGATACATAAATACGAGAAACTACTTTGAAAAAAAAGAACTATTAATTTTAATAATAATTATTATTATTGGAAGAAGAATAAATAATAATTTCAAACAAATGTTGAGGAAAAATAGACTAACCAAGTTACATTAGTTAGTATATAACTGAAAATTGTGTGTAGCGTAGTTTGCGGCAGGATGGCTCAGTGGTTAGAGCACCAGATTCCGAAGTAGACGTGCCCAGGTTCGAGTCCTGTCCGCGGCAAATTCTGGCCAGTACATGATGAGTGCCCGATAAGGACGAAACTGGTCTACTGGATGAATTTCCTTTTGTACACTATACAATTCGTAGTTTATACTGACATACGTAAGTAATTAATGGGTCAGGTGTTTAAATCAAGACCGCAATCTTGATTATAATAATTTTTATCACCACCCGCGCAACCAATGTTCGTTTAATTATGTAAATGTTGAGGAGGGTGATTTATGCATGGATGAATCTAACTCGGATTAGGAAATTATCATGGTAGTGCACAGAAATTGGTCATCCTAGATCCAGATCTAGGCCAAGTAAACTGTAAGGTAAAACGACAGACAATGCAGATTCCTTGCGATTTCCACTTTATTGCCTGACGAGCAATACCTAGGACCGTGGCTGCCTAAATCCCACTAAGAATATAAAGTTAAGTTGATTCGTCCTAAAAATGATCTCTTTTGGTCGCATAACTTAGCACACTAAATAAAGCTGATTTTCTGTATTTCAAAGTACAGCAGATCTGGGATAGCGAAGGTGTTCTATAGAGTCATGTCAGTACTAAATTCAAAAATATGTTCAAGATTAAAAATTGTAGCATTAATACGGCACACACTGTCGGTTTAAAACCGTCCCTTATTGTTGGTAAGCAAACTTACTATTTTATGGAAGAAAATTTAAACTTTAGCCGCATCAGAATTGTATGAAAGTGAATGCAAAGTTAGAGAACGCATGAGTTTAGGTGAGGCAATGCATCCAATTAAGGTAAGAGGAGAAGAACACAGAACTGCAATTAAATATGGAAACTTAGCATACAAATGTCGATGCTTATAAATAAATATTAATTACATCGAGTTGACACTGTAAATGAAACAGCGTCGGAAAATTCACTGGGCTCCATTTGGGACGCAACACTTATTGGTGATAGAAGGTGATAATTGTACGTACCATAATCAATGGCTTTTTCTAGAAAAAGATAAGCTTATTCATAACTGTGAATTTATTAACTGTTAATCAATTTACCTTATTTATCATAAGTTGAAATACATTACATGATGTACTTTCTCTTATGCTATATTATAAATCTTATATTTTATATACTTCTGTTAATATAATATATATTAAAGGATTTTACATTTTTATGTGCATAATATAATATTAATATAAATAATAAAATATATATAAAGTGCCACATTATTGCATCCATTATATGCAGTGAAAATATCCGAGGAATTATGCAGCTATGCTTGATACTTTGCAAGTATTTTTAATTGTAGTCGTAGCAATAGATTGCGTATATAAAAGATCTAGAATATTATCGACTAGCTCATATGTTAAATAATGTTTGTTGCGGAGAACTAATATATATGCAGGTATGTATTAGGTGTTGCGCACCTAGTAAAAAATTAGTTCAGCTGTGACCAGAAGGATAAACCAAAGACAGCATGAACGGAAAGTATAATCTCATGCACATTCGTTTCGTGTTTGCTGGCGACTCATCAGTAGGTGCCGGTATTACGCCCTTTAACTACTATATATTTGGGTGAATAATGTGGGATAATAGGACAGTACAATCTCCTAGACGAATGTGTAAACCTGCAATAGTGAAGCTAACATCATATAAAGTCTACGACAATGCGACTTCAACGCTAACGCACACTATATATATATATATATATATATATATATATATATATATATATATATATATATATATATATATACCGAGTCTGTAAAGGATACTAACACTATGGCTATTGTGTCAGTAACCGATACCAAAGGTACATGATTCATATGTGACTTGATAATTTGCGACGCGCTATACAATTTTATGAATACTAACACTAATGTCTTCTCACATTATTGCGTATATTAATTTAAGCTGCTGAATATGTATACCATTTGTCAATAAAACTTATATAAATTATCATCTTTACCTAGAACAATGCTATTATATTATCTTCTTCCTTTAGATAAGTAATTTATTTTAATTACATATATTAATTAAGCATATTATTAAATACATCATTTTTCAGAATAAAGCATTTCCTAGTAACTTTTCCATGTGCAAAATGAAAAAGAAATTTTATCAAATTCAAGAACTATTTCATTCTCTTATCATTTTCAAGCATTTACAAATGAACGCCTGTTTATATATAAACACGGAGAGTATAAAATAATAGAACAACGAATCAATTGCATGCATCACCTCCAGTTTAAGCTTAATGCCCGAACATGCTTGCCAAGATTGCATAAATACTGCAGTCTGTTTACTCACAAAGCTTCTGTTATTTCATTTAGTAATTGTCGTAAATGATAAGTCTAGGCAACAAACGTGTGCGATTTCAACAATTTGTTGCGCAATTGCAGACGTGTATTCACCATTAATTTACAACAGGCGTTTAGGTTAAATATTGTTTGTTGCGGAGAAGTAATATATATGCAAGTATGTATTAGGTTTTGCGAACCTAGTAACAAATTAGTTCAGTTGTGACCAGAAGGATAAACCAAAGGCAGCATGAACGGAAAGTATAATCTCATGCACATTCGTTTCGTGCTTACTGGCGACACATCAGTAGGAGCCGGTATTAAGCCCTTTAACCACAATATATTTGGTCGAAGAATATGGGATAATAGGACGGTACAATCTCCTAGACGAATGTGTAAACCTGCAATAGTGAAGCTAACATCATATAAAGTCTACGACAATGCGACTTCAACGCTAACTCACACTATATAATATATATACTGAGTCTGTAAGGGACACTAACACTATGGCTATTGTGTTAGTAACCGATACCAACATTATTGTACTGAAAAGGTACATGATACTAACACTGGTTTCCGATTCGGAACATGGGGCCAACATGATGGATATCAATATATGTTATAGTTGAGTTGGTTTATCCTTCTGGTCACAACTGAACTAATTTGTTACTAGGCGTTTAGGTTGCAATGTTCTCTCACTCCAGTAATTAACCACCTGGGCGATCGGCCCCACGTAAGTTGATCTACAACTTGCGCATGTAAATTGTTAAATAGTATTTTATGTCGGCATTAACAGCTGTTTCTGGTAAAGGCAAATATGTTTTTCCTTTAGTAAAACTCGTAGTTTAGCTGCATTAAATGTTCATGTTAATGCAGCTTCAACTTTCTTTTGTGCTATGCAGGAAACTGCACGCCCCTAAATAGGATGTTCAGATAGACTGCTTTCTTTTCTCGTCTGAAACACATCTGTTTCTGTTGACTCCCCTTTTTAATAATCGATTCAATTAATTGCCTGGGATAGCCATTGAACATTAAATCGTTTATTGCTTTAGTATATTCGTTGTCTTTTGAATCTGGACTAACCAACATGCCAATTCTTGAAAAAATCCGCGAACTGTTGATAATTTCTTTTGAAAAGACCTGTTAGTCTTTGATGCCAAATAAATGTTTTATTATTAAACCACTGTATTGTTCGTGATTGCGACCTGATTATGCACTTCGCATTAAAACGAACCAGTACATAATAAGATAAGATTTGGATCGACCAGATGGTTAATTAACCGAGTGAGAGAACATTGAAACTTAAACACCTGTTTTAATTTAAATGGTGAATACATGTCTGCAATTGAGCAACACATAGTTGAAACCTCACACGTATGTTCCAAGACGTAAAATTTAAAATAATTACTAAGTATAATAACGGAAAGGATTTAGCCACTTACGAAGCTTTATGAATGAAGAGACTGCAACCGGATTTATGCTAGCATAAATAGCATATTCCGGAATTGAGCTTGAACTGGAGGTGATGTACGCAATTGATCGGTTGTTCACTCTCTCGCCATATTTACAGTTTGCTATTACGTTTTCGCTTTCAACTTATATCGAAAGAGATGTTTATTTGTAGATAATTGAGAAGAATATGAGAAAGAAACAGTTCTTGTATCTGTTAAAAATTATTTTTGCACATAGAAGGGGTACGATGAATTTTATTAATGCTCGCATTCCCAAGGAATCTTTCAAAAAAGTTGATCAATTAGTAACGGTAAAATATAGAGCGCAAAGAAATTTTTTATGGAAGGAATACTATAATCAGTGTATTAATAAATTACGTTTCACATTAGGTTTAGTGCACAGTTTACGCAAGTAAAAACTACGGGACATTCGAAGAAATTTTACAAAATTGAGCAGTTAACGGAAGATGAACCAGCGTTACGAGCAAAAACCGGGCGTGTATTATGTGCATTGAACGTACTGTCCTTCTGCAAAAATGAGATTTGCAAGCTGTAATGACGAAAGGAAGAGCACTATTCAAGAAATTATAAAGTGATATAAAATAAAGAATTCTGTGAAATTTAACAGCAACTGATATTGACAAACGCTACTTCTCGTATAAAAAATACCAATCAATCAGCTAACAATGGAGGCACTGTCGATGAGCCGAAATTTTGGAGTTCATCCTTCTAAGAAATGCGATGTCGGTTTTGAGGGAGCATTTTAATTGCTAGTTAATAATATATACATACATATATATATATATATATATATATATATATATATATATATATATATATATATATATATTAAGACTAGCAAAATTAAAATAGAAACGAATAAAGCTAAAATAAAAATAAAAGGGGGTCGTAAAAGAAATTTGAAAATTGCCCGATAAAGAAAGATAATAGTAATAATGCAAAAAATTAGCCTTTTCTACCCTCCTATCATTAAGACATAAATGTTTATTAAAAGGCGCTACACTAACAACAGAACGTAAGATAATAGATAAAATAAGATGAAATTATAAGATAATCAGAGAATAAATTATGAGATATTGAATTACTCACCCTCTGTAAGTTAATATCAGCCCAGTGTTCTTATTCTTTTATTTGAGCGAGTTTCTGATTCTGATTCGTGAAATCTTCGTTTCCTACCATTATTTAATGCTGTATTCCAAATTGGGCCTAGTGATTTTTCTATGGCTGTTTCATTCATGATATCATTTCTCGATTTATTGTCGATGGATTCTCTCAATCTTGTCGATCTGCTACGGCCACAAAGTGATATGTGTCTGCGCCCATTCCAATTGATTGTGTATCCTGTCTCTACCGTATGGCGTGCAAGATCCGATCTGATTACATGGAAATAATTGCATGTGGTTTTATGTTCCCCTCTTCTTACCCTAACTGGACGCATGGTCTTTTGGCAATGGCCACCTTTAAGACAAATAATGAACAAAGGGTCTTATCTAGGGCAGACATTATTTCAACAGAAATTCCTCGCCGAAGCGCCCGTATAAGAATGAAGCCATCAGCCCAATGAGAAAAGCAGACTTCGAGCTGAAGTGAACATAAATTAATTAATGTGTAAATTTGTTTTATTAAATCGATGCTCGTTGTGCGAGCAAAATTCTATATATAATTGAGTAAAAATAGAGCATGTGGTACATTTAATATTTATTCTGATGGGTTGGAAACGTTGATTCAGGCATTGATTTCTCAAATGAATAATTTAACTGCAGAATTAGGCATAATTAAGGCTCGCCTAGACGATACAATAATAATAAATGCGGAAGACATACAAGTACGTGGACCATCCAACATAGGTGGACAAAACAATGGCGACCGCGCCAGGATGGGGAATCAGGAGGAAATATGCCGGCGTTTTCAGCCGAATCGACGAGTTATTTCAGACCGTCATCAGAGTTTAAGCCGATGTTGGCACCACTAGATGTGGAAAGGCCACAGTTGTGGTTCAAAAAATTTGAAGCATCAGTTCGAGCCCAAGAATTTACATTGGAAGCACCTATTGTGCGTGTAGCTGTCCAGAAATTAGTGGACCGGACAGTAGCAGTCCAATTGGAATTGCCGGTTGACCTCACGTATGAAGAATACAAAAGAAGCGTGTTGGATCATTTCCGGGCTAGGCCTCAGGAAGTGTTCTTAGAATTATACAGCCTGAAGCCATTAATGGGTGAGATGCCCATGGATACCATAGCACGTATCAAGCGGTGGTTCTCGAAGCTTACCGAGTCTTTACCCGGCTTGCAACCACATGAGGCCATTATGTTCATGCTGCTGGATCCTACCAGATACGGTGAAATATCCAGCGCCCAGGGAGGCCTTGAAGAGAGACTTCAGGCTCTTCAAAGTTCGGCCATAATGACAAACAAAGTGGCAGCTGCATCTCCACGCATGGGTCCAGTTACGACATCTGACAGGAGCGACATACCGTATTGGAATTCTTCGCAGCATAAAAAGCAGCTCCGCGACAGAAGGCAACATCCAGTGGCCTGGAAGCAAAGTCAGTATATAAGGACTCCAGCTCCGACGAATACGACGTATAAGTGTCAGCAAAACCCATGTACTGCTCCTCGAGAACGGCCAGTGCAGTGGGGTAACAGGGTGCACAATCTCACAAATAAAGGTGGGAGAGAGCAGGGCACAAATATTAATCCTTTGGTGGCTCCGACGGGTAGATCGAATAAAGACCAGTAGATCGAACAAAAAGTGGTCCGAACCAGATGGCCTTTGAAGAAAAGGAAGTGTGGGAAACATTGCCAAATGTAAGAATTTTCATTAAAGTTAAATTTTTAGAACTCTTCAACGGACAGCCAGTAATAATGCAATTGGATACTGGAGCTGATGTGTCGGTACTACCATTGACTTGGCCATTGAACAATGTAAAACCTATGAAAGCAAGTTTATGTCAGGCATCGGGCGCATCGATGGTGGCTGTGGGCGAGTGGGACACGAAGTTGTTAATAAATGAAAATGTCTATCATATGTCTTTTGTTGTTTCGAATACGAAAACGCCCTTATTGGGACTTGATTTCATTAGAAAATGGGTTAAGACGATAGACTGTCAAAATAAACGTGTATGCCTATCGCAGCCTGAGGGAATAAGTTCAATAAAGTCTATATGTACCCATAAATTGCAGGAGGAGACCAGTTGTCTGCCTGGGTGGTGGAAGAATCTTCAAACCCAATATAACATTATATTCCAACTGCCTGATTATAGCGAGCGTCCAGGGCCGACGGTCGACCAGTTTAAGCTATGGCTAGAACTAAATGACGGTTACGAACCACCAAAAGTATATGGTGCTCCTCCAAAGAAATTAGCAGCAGCGACTCGAGCAACCCAAGAAACGATAGAAGCCAGCGTTCTTGAACCGTCAACATCTGTTTTTCGTGCTCCGATGGTTTATGTTACGAAAAAGGATGGTTGGCTCCGACCAGCGGCTGATTTTTGGGTAATTGAACTCAGTAACTAAACCGGACCCGTATCCCATGCCGGCTCTGCGTGATCTGTTCTTACAGCTAGCGGGAGGCAAATGGTTTGCCATGCTTGATCTTAAACAGGAATTTTGGCAAATAGGCGTGCGGCCCGAAGACCGATGGAAGTTAGCGGTACAAGTACCCCAAGGTCATTTCCAATTCACCCGGGTACCATTTGGCCTTAAAAACGCACCGAAAGTGTTCCAAAGAATGATTGACTCGTTCGTGTCTGACTTAACTTGTACAACAGTTTATGTAAACGATGTTATTATATGGGCCACTACTGAACACGAATTACGTGTTAGGCTGCAGAAGATGTTGGCCAAAGCTGTAGAATGGCGATTACATTTTAATCCAGAAAAGGTACAGATAGGTCAAGAAGTGCGGTTCTTGGGGCACTTAGTCTCAGCGGACGGATGCATTCCGTTAGATTCGAATGTACAACCTATCAGGGATTATCCGGTGCCTACTACTAGAAAACAATTGCGCCGGTTTATTGGTATGGCAAATTTCTATAGACCATACCTCGCAGGGATGGCCGTTACGCAACAGCCCTTATCTCAGTTAACTAGTGCCAAGATACCATTTCGTTGGACGGAGGAGGCACAACAAGCGTTTGTGCTATGTAAGCAGAAATTAATAGATGCAACTATTTTGACTTTCCCGGTAGGTAATATGTCAATTGTTACAGACGCGTCAGATAATTGGATAGGAGCGGTGTTACAAGCTGACGGACGTCCTGCGCAATATATAAGTCGCACACTCACTAAGGCGGAACAGAACTATAGTCACAGAAAAGGAATTACTTGTCGTACAATGGGCGCTGCGGAAATTTAGATATTTTGTCATCGGGGGACACGTGGACGTCTTTACCGACCACAAAGCGCTAGTGCATTGGAGATCACTATGTATTGAGAAGAAACGTGTACATCGAGCCATTGAAGAACTAGAAGAGTACGATATATCAATTCATCATAATCGAGAATGCGGCGGCCGATGCGCTCAGCAGAATTTCCGCTGTGCGGGTTTCGCCGCTTATAAAAGTCTCTGAAGAACAGGGAAGAGATGCTGCATGTCAGGAAATAGTCAATCAATTAAAAAACGGCACAGTGGTGTCTGCACCATATAAAACGTTGAGTCTACAGAACGGCCTGTTGGTGCGGAAAGAAGGACAAACAGTGCAATGGTTTGTGCCAGAATCTATAAGAACAGAATTAATGGCCTTTTGGCATGAAACTTTAGGACATCCCGGCGCTGGGCGGCTCATTGAGACATTGCAGTCACGATTGTATTGGCCTGGCATGTCCAAAGAAATTCGTAGCTATTGTCAACAGTGCACTACATGCCAACGTTGTAAACCACAAAAACGAGAAAACGTCACTCCGATTGCTTTCAATGCCACTGCACGGAACGAGTTTCTGCATATCGACCTGATAGGTCCACTGCCGGTAGCTCGCGGCGGCGTGTCCTATGTGTTTTCCATGGTCGATAAGTTTACCCGATGGGTCGAGTTTGTACCACTGAAGAAGATCACAACAGAAAGATTATAACGTGCTTAGAAGAGCGATGGCTCAGTCGATTCGGTACCCCACAAGTTATTGTCACCGATCAGGGCGCACAGTTTGAGTCGAAAGAATTTAATCAGTGGTGCAAAGACCTTGACATAAAGCATTCCCGCACAGTCACTTATCACCCGCAAACCAATGCGACAGCTGAGCGCGCACATAGGACGATGAAAGAGGTACTGCGATGTTGGTGCCACGAGAGTCCGGGAACGTGGAGAGACAAATTACATTTGCTCGAGCGGGCCATGCGCTTAACAGTCACAACAGCTACAGGATTCACTCCAACGACCATGGTCTATGGAGGACACATAAGACTGCCAGGTGAACCGGTAATCCAAGGATCCCATGAGCGCTGCACCATAGCGGATATTCAGGAACGACTAAAACAGTTAACTGAATATGTAGGCGCCACACAGCGACAAGGCTTTGCAAGGCATTCGACACGCACTCGCCTAAAGCTTGGCGACTATGTGATTGTCGCAAAGGTCGAGCCAATTGCACTGCAGTCTATCAATGATGGGCCGTATTGCGTGGACTCAGGGCACAATACAGTTTTGTTAGCATGCCCGATGAACCACGAGCTGTCGCACATGATCGTTTTAGCAGAGTGCGAAAGCCTATTCCTGAGGGGGGGGGGAAGATGTGGCAATGGCCACCTTTAAGACAAATAATGAACAAAGGGTCTTATCTAGGGCAGACATTATTTCAACAGAAATTCCTCGCAGAAGCGCCCGTATAAGAATGAAGCAGTCAACCCAATGAGAAAAGCAGACTTCGAGCTGAAGTGAACATAAATTAATTAATGTGTAAATTTGTTTTATTAAATCGATGCTCGTTGTGCGAGCAAAATTCTATATATAATCGAGTAAAAATAAAGCATTTGTGGTACATTTAATGTCTTCTGATGGGTTGGAAACGTTGATTCAGGCATTGACTTCTCAAATGAATAATTTAACTGCAGAATTAGGCATAATTAAGGCTCGTCTAGACGATACACTAATAATAAATACGGAAGACATACAAGTACGTGGACCATCCAACATAGGTGGACAAAACAGGTCTCACCTACATACATCAGGTTACAGTCGTTACATGGAATTTCATCTACTCCCGATGTGTATAAATGTTCTATTTTCTCCTTTTGATTGGTTAGTTTAATACCTAGGGTAAGAGTCTGCTTTAAAAGAGTACGTATATTGTATGTTTATGCTACTATTTTGATTTTCCTATTTAGTTTAGAGTCAGGTATTACCATTACCCTCCGGTCATCTTTTGATTTATTTGACTTCACGTACTTGCAGTCATGATTAAATTTACTTATAACGCTCATTATAGTTGCTTCAATTAACTTTAGAGGATACCCATTAGCACTGAATATTTCTCGCAGTCTACCTAATTCAATCTCTCTATGTTTTTTATCCGTTAATCTTAAGCTTCTTATTATCATCGATTTTAATATATCGATTTTCATTCTATATGGATGATTTGAATCGAAATTAAGAAGGATACCTGAGCAAGTATTCTTCCTATAAACATCCCGTTCTAGTTTTGTACCATTTCTAATTAACTAGACATCCAGAAATGGTAATTCGCCACATGATTCATTTTCAATTGTAAATTTCAGCTCGCTCACCTGATTTGCTATGTTTAAGAAATTTATTAGTTGATCATCCCCGTGATTCCAAATAACTAATATATCATCCAAATATCGTAGATACAATTTTGGATTTAGGGGTGTTCTATCCAGTAGGGTTTTCTTCATGTAATGCATGAAGATATTAGCTATTGGAACTGACAGTGGTTGCCCCATTGGAACACCTCTACTCTGCTTTTAAAATGCATTCCTAAATTTAAAATAAGTGGAAGACATACATACGTACATCATCTCCATGACGTGTCTTAACGTCATTTTGCTTCCTTCTAATATTACTGGATGATCAACCAGGACAAGCTGAAAATATTCTAGTGCTCTGGGTACTGATATATTGGTGTACATTGACACCACATCTAAACTCACCAATCTATCGTTTTCATGTAGCTCACATCCATCGACAATCTCAACCAAATGGTATGAATTCATCAAAGTATGGTCTAGGAAGTACGAATATTTCCTTATTCTATGTCATAGAAACTGAGACATTTTATTTTATGGCTCAATCTATCACTTCATAGACACAGATTGTCTAGCAGAAGCACATATGTACAGGTGGAATACGGAAAGGCCGCATTAAGGAGAATCTAAATCAGTTGCGATTCAAACTCAAATATCTCTGCTAAAGTGAAAGCATTATCTTTACCTAACATAAATTGGCAGAAAGGAAGGTATGCAATGACTCAATACAGATCACGCCGTCACTTTTCATCATTTAGTCGGTCTTAATGTGTGGCGAGCTTTCTTAGCGCATTCGCACATTACTTAAGGGAAGTGAGGGGACACCACTTGTACCAAATTCCCAAGAAACTCCATGAAATGTGGAGCCGGCTTATCCTCCAAAAGGAGTCAGCCGCAGTAAAGTAAAGTAAAGTAAGTAAGGGAAGAAGTTCAAAATGTTATTTAAATAAGTACTTTATCACAGAATAATCTAAATACAGCATAAAATAATTGTGCAGCATTTACTTCGGTAATACAAAAAAATATGCTTGGCAAGGTATAAAATGTTTGTCGATGAATCACGTTTTAAATTAAATATGAGTAAAGAACACGAATAACACAACTAGAAAAGGTGGTAAAGATAACTTCATTTGACATGTCAATCCGTTTTGGAATCCTTTTGGGGCTAAAAGTAAGAGAAAAAATAATACACACTTAACCACATGATAATGATTAAAAAAAGTGCATAAGCAAACAAAAATTTTAACAAATTCAATTTGAATACAAAATTACAATAGGCTTTAAATCTAGCAAATGACAGCCTTGCTGTCGAGCTTGCAAACTATTGGCACTAACCGCGCAATTATTTATTTCTTAGTTGAATATCTTATACACGCATGGCGACATCTGCAAAAAGTTCATGTTGGGCTACTGCACAGAAATGGAGGAGCCGATAACTCCAGTTAAATAAAATGTATGCGAGACTACTAGATGTGAGAGCCGCATATCTAAATTTTGCTTTCCATATGTATATGCATTGCGGTTTGATCCTCGCCAGCCAATTTCCCGTCGTGCTCCGATGATGACCGTTGAAGGTCGAAACGCGTCAGTGCGAATGATTGACGGTAGTTTTATGATTCGGCGACTGGTTAAATACATCGGGATTGGTGTTTACTTCACGCTCGCAAACTTGATATAAGGATGACACAAAGAACAGAAGCAAACTAAACTTCCACACATCACCATTACGGCTAAGACAGCTTCAATGCAAGGGAACATCGGCAATACAACTTGCCGGTGGTTTTCCAGATATCGTGTCATAAACACAACCAAACCTCGCAGCTAACTCTATGATCTCACTAGAAATCAGCAAAAAGATCGCCACGAATATCGACTTGAACCCCTATCGCGAAAGGGTACCAACCAGGAACTGTGATGCGCATGTGGACCCAACTCTGTCGGACGAGCGAATCCAACATCAGCCCCATTTGAATGTGGATGATTTCAGCAATTTCTGGCCTGTCAAAGCCTATCTATCTACTTTCTTACGTCAATATGGCACTGGGTAATCAAACTGAAGACATACGCTAAACGTGACAGAAAAAACGCATTTGATGGAGACTTAATTATTCGTCCACTGAGGATTACATGTTGGCCAATCCAAAAAATATTTCTACGGATGTCAGCGTTGGTTATTCGCTGTTGGCAACTTGCATATGCTATGCTTTTCAACCAACGGTGATCAAAACTAAAATCATCAATTCAAAGGGTGAAGACTCACTAGTGTATAATAAAACTGCACGTACAAATGCATTGTCAACGCGACCTTTTAAGCATAGTGAAACACTCTTGTTCTCACTAAATGACGAAGATTGGACAAAGTTCACTCCGGCTTTCACGATTTCAATACTCATATTGCCTGAGATGTTGACAGAGTGCCAAGATATGCAAACTTGTCAACTACGTCCCACGCACAGTTGGTTAGAGTATCTTAAACTTAAAGGTTACAAATTTCCTACAAAAAGACGGAACTAAGAATGCTAATCCATTCAAAGTGGCCTGAACGGAATCTTTATTACAATACAATATCGTCAGCATATCACCTGCATCCTGAACGAAAGTAGTACCTGTCATAGAAACTATTAGAAAACTGAGCATAAATGAGGAACATGGACAGCTTAGACGAACACCACTGCTGGTAGTTAAGTTGTGCGTTAATTCGTTGTAGACAGTAACGTGAACAGAAGTGCTTGTTTAGAGAGCGAATAGAACATCGTGATCCACCGAGACAAACGCACCCTTCAAGTCTACAAATACGGCTAATGCGGGACATCGAATTAAATTTCGCTGTTCAAGAACTTGCCTTAACGTAATAATATCGTCTATGCAACATCGTCGTGACCAGAATCTGGCTTAATCTTCCCATTCATTATAGTATAAAAAATGTTAGCCAACACGCAAGATATTATGCGATTCAGGAAGCAAATCATGGGCGCCTGTCGCTTTGATAAGTTTAAGAGAGGATTTCACTCTGTAGTCCTAACTGCGATGTCTGTTCGACATCAACGTTCCATATTATTGATAAAGTCATGCTTTCGGGAATCAAAATTAATGTAGGTGCTCACAAAAATTTATCTTTGAAGTGTTCAGACCATCTAAACTCTGGCAAGTGCGTGAGGAGTTCTCAATAAGGACGAAACCTATCTACTGGATGAATTGCCTTTTTTAAACTTCACAAGTCTTAGTTTATACTGACATATGTAAGTAATTAATAGGTCAGGTGCTTATATCAAGACCGCAACCTTGATTATAATAATTGTTATCACCGCCCGCGCAAACAATGTCCGTTTAATTATAAAAATGTTCATTTCAATACCACTTCCGCATGTAATGTGGTGTCTGTTCAGTAATGACAAATTGGGGATGGTTAGTTGGATGCCGTATGAGCTCCACCTAAAGGAAAACTAGACTAACCGAGTTAAATTAGTTAGTATATAACTGAAAATTGTGTGCAGTGTAGTGTGCGGCAGGACGGCTCAGTGGTTAGAGCACCAGAATCCGAAACGGGCGTGCCCAGGTTCGAGTCTTGTCCGCGGCAAATTCTGGCCAGTACGTGATGAGTTCGCAATCAGGACGAATTGCTTCTACTACACTACACAATGCACAGTTTATACTGACAAATGTAAAATGTAATGGAATTGGTGCTTGCACCAGGATCGAAAACCTTATTTAAAGTAACTGTTATCACCGCTCTCACAACGAGCGAACTTACATTGGATGCAGCGACAGGGCAGGATGACGAGACTGCTTCAGCGGTTGAATTTTCCTGATTCTAAAATAATAAAAAAACCTTTTATGACAAAGCTAGAGAATGTTGTAATTAAGATAACATGACAAAGGAATAGCAGTCAATAGGACAAATGCGCCGAAAGCAGTTTTGTCGCAGTAAATGAGAAACCAATTACGACAAGGCATTGAAGTTGTAAGCAACGTTGCTTTTTCGTATGCTGCCACTAAATGCAACAATGACGACATCAAGAAAGCTTTCTATTTCGACCAAAGTGAAGCGGAATTACATTTCAGTGGCAGATCTCTCATATCATCATGCACAGCCATACAAAAGCCAAAATTGATAGTCTTCGCTGCCATATAGCCATTAGAAGCGGGACAAAATATATATAATAAAAAAATAATTTAGATGCAAATTGTTAGTGGGATTTGCGAGAGCACATAGTTATAAAGGCAAACCAAATTTCTCCACAACACCATTATGGCCAAGTTAGCATTCGGGCAAGGCAACATCAGCAATACAGCATCCTTGAGGCTTTCACTGTTTCGAGTCATAAACAAACCAAACCTCGCAGCTCACTTGGCTCCACTAAGAAAAGAAAGTTACGAAGATGATTCTACTAGACATCTGCAACAAGATCGCCACTAAGCTCGATTCGATGCCATATCGCTAAGGGTTTCTAACTAAGAAATATGATGCACACGTGGTTTTTTTTGCACAAGTGGAGCTCATCCTGGCAGACAAGTGGGTCCTATACTACCCAATTTAGAGGTAAGTAACGTCAAATGTTTCTGTCATGTCAAAATCAGTGGCAGATGCACCATAATGATAAACGAGTTTCAAGTAAACACCAATCCGAAATTTGATTTTAGAGAATTGTTACCACCACCCGCGCAATCAATGCTTGTTTAATAAAAAAAACGACTGTTGGATAGCTGCGCGGAACGTGGCTTATACTTGAGAAGTACGACCCTCAGACGAAGTGTATGAAACTGTGTCATATGTTCGATTTTAGCACCCGGACATTGTGACCTCACGAAGATCACGTAGCAAATAGTTATATTTGCATCAAGAAGTGTCATTCGTTTATAAACACGTATGCCAACTCAGATTACGTACTTACCCATTGTAGATTTACCCTCAAGTCAAACATAAATGAGCCGAATATGTATGTCAGCAATCTTGAGTAGCCAAATTTCAAAGGTAAATACAGACATTTTCGAAAATAACAAGTAACCGGTTTCGATGGTTCAAATAAGAAAAGCAATAACTTGTAAAAATAATCAAATGACCAATAAAACGTGTCGTTTTGATGGGTGTTGAGCACTTTGAAAAATTTATATCGAACCTGCGTCATCTCCTTTCCTTAAAAGTTTGCCCTGGACCAACAAAATTTAACTCTAATAACAAAATGCCATTTGAGAATAATCTTATATTTTAAACGTCGCAAATCTACAGAAATCGATGATCTCCTACCGGCCAAATTTAATGAGGGCGGTGGCAACTTGTAACGCATCAGCGTTAGTTAGACAACTAATGAACTTTGTCACAAATTAGTTCAATTATGACCAGAAAGATAAACCAAATACATGAACAGAAAGTATAATCTCGTACACATTCGACAATGCGACTTCAACGCTAAATCACTTTAAATAATATATATACTGAGTCTGTAAAGGATAAAAAAACTGGCTATTGTATCAGTACCCGATATCAACATTATAGTACCGAAGAGGTTCATAGTTCCAACACGATGGATTTCATTGTATGCCATAGTTTACCAAAATTGAAAATTACAACAATTTTTAGTAAATCCATACACTCTGGCCCTGGTTATTACGCGAGACAGTGAAATCCGCAAGGAAGCTGTATTGCCTATGTTGCCTTGCCCGAATGCTAACTTAGCCATAATGCTGTTGTGGAGAGATTTCGTTTGCCCCATTTCTTTGAGTTATCCTGATAAATTAACTCATAACAGCTATGCATTCCTCTCTCTCTCTCTCTCTCTCTCTCTCGTAAATCTCACTAATAATTTATTTAAAATATTACTGCTGTTGTTAGTTATATATTTTTTAACTCCTTATTGTTACATGACAGTGAAACTTTAGTCACTTTTGACTTTTGTATGGTTGGACATGATGATGATGATGCCTTGATCGATATCATTTATCACATTTCGCGGTAAACATGACATCACTGAATTCAATATGTAACAGTTAAATGCTGTTTGTTGCGGAGAACTAATATATATGCAAGTATGTATTAGGTGTTGCGAACCTAATAACAAATTAGTTCAATTATGGCTAGAATGATAAACCAAAGACAGCATGAACGAAAAGTATAATCTCGTGCACATTCGTTTCGTTATTACTGGCAACTCATCAGAGGGAGCCGGTATTACGCCCTTTAACCACTATATATTTGAGTGAGGTAAGTGAGAAAATAAGACAGTACAATCTCCTAGACGAATGTGTAAACCTGCAATAGTGAAGCTAACATCATATAGTCTGCGACAATGCGAATTCAACGCTAACTCACACTATATAATATATATACAGAGTCTGTAAAGGATACTAACACTATGGCTATTTTGTTTGTAACCGATACCAACATTATTGTACCGAAAAGATACATGGTACTAACACTATGGTTTCCGAGTCGGAACATGATACCAACATGATGGATATCAATTTATGCTATAGTTCACTGAAATTGAGAATTACAACAATTTCTGAACACCTGTTACTCCAGTAAATTCATACACTGTGGCCTTGATCGATATCAGTTATCACATTTCGCGGTAAACATGACATCATTGAATTCAATATGTAACAGTTAAATGCTGTTTGTTGCAGAGAACTAATATATATGCAAGTATGTATTAGGTGTTGCGAACCTAGTAGTAAATTAATTCAGTTGTGACCAGAAGGATAAACCAAAGGCAGCATGAACGGAAAGTATAATCTCATGCACATTCGTTTCGTGCTTACTGGCGACTTATCAGTAGGAGCCGGTATTACGCCCTTTAACCACTATATATTTTGGCCAAGAATGTGGTAAAATAGAACGATACAATCTCCTTTACAAGTGCGTAAATCTGCAGTAGTGAAGCTAACATCATATAAAGTCTTCGAAAATGCGACTTCAACGCTTAATCACTCAAGTCTGTAAAATATACCAAAAAATAACGGCTATTATATCAGTACCTGATACCAACTGGTAGTGGAAAGAACAGATTTAGCAAAAATCTCCGGTATACATGAGAGACAGTCTCATTGGCGATTTGCATAAGTGTTATTATCATACGCAGTAATACAAAAGCCATAAATAATTTTTCACTGACATATAAACATAAGAGAAACAAAAAGAAGAAATTTTTTAATAAAGACAAAATAATAATTTGGGCACAAATATTATTGAAGATTTATGAGAGAGAGAGAGCGCGCGCCTAGTTACAATGAGTACATTCTTCTAGATAACACAGAAGTAAGGCAAACCTGACCGTTTGATCTGCTTCAAGAAACATAACCCAACTCTGCAACTCACATTATTTAAAGCATATTTCCTACCTCTCATCTCATATTATTGCCCTCTCGAACTAACCTCCTCTTACGCCAACGAACAGACTTCTAGATTTCTAAAACGGGTCCTCCCTCTCAGCCAGTACTATCGGGAGCGCCTGCTCCTGTTAAATATTCTCTCACAATTGTTTACCCGATACTTACGAGTCATCGATTTCATTCATAATATCTCAACTTGCCCGTCACTGTCAAATCTCGCGTATCCAAGTAGTCCCTTACGCTACGCACAATAGCAACCCTTCAATTCAATCCAACCATACTCCCAACATATTTAATAAAATCTCCCTTTTCCAAAACCACAAGGATATTTAACGAATTACCAACAGAATTTAAGCTCCTATCCCAGTATGAGTTTAAGAAGGCGGTTCATATTCACTTTAACAAATTCCTATACGAGATCTTTGATTGAAAGTGCAACTGGTTCTTTCTTCACTCATAATACTTTTTTTACTTCGAGGCTTTAAACCAGTTTCGTAGCGTTAAGTTTCTTCGTGCCTAGCCTCCAAATAAGACAAGTCGCCCTTGATTCTAAACGTCAAATTTTGGCACTCCAATACCATTTATGTTTTAAGGCATTCAAGCATTAAATACTCTGTCATAATTTGCTCTACTAATTCTCCTCATTTTGTTTCAGCAAGCGATTGGAAGAGTGGAAACTCTGCTGGATTACCTGACGGTATACAACTGACGCTGGTTTTCCCTCACCTTCCAACAATCTTAATATCATCCAGCTGATGTCAGTGAACCCTCCAAGCGACACTGATATTTTGGCTCACCACAAGTTTCAATCTAGTCGACTTTACCCCAGTTAATACTACATTACAGAAACTCGAAAATCACGACAAAGAATTACGATAGTCGATGTCTGAAGCTGGCACTGCATTGATACTTTACTCTAGTCGAACCTACCTAGTCAAATGGAATATCTTTCTCGTCAGAACGAACTATGAAAGCGCTTCTCTTTCACAACTCTTTTCATTCACATGGTTAAATACTTTGCTAATCACAATTTAATTCAACTCTACATATCGCACTTTTTCTTTGTACCTCATCATTTCAATTATTGGTCCTGTTGGCCTTTGCTGCCAAATAACTTTTTTATTATCACTATCGGAGTAGAAGGATGAAATATGTAATTGCAAAGAAGCAATGTGAACAAAACATTATCAATATTAATAATAATAATAATATTGGTATAGGTCAAACTTAGATTAAGGTAAATATTATCAAAATGAAACACAGTTAATGCTATATAGGCAAAATATTTAGCAGAATCAGACTCACGAGGGACGTAGCATTATCCTTTGAAGAGTCAGCTGATCCACCTGTAAGTTTTTTCAAACGTGGAAAAAATAATGAAAGCATCAGCAAAATTCTGTGAGCTACCCACAACACCACTGGAATTACAATGCAAGGCAAGCAGACCATTTTAGAAATTACTGAGGGGGCTATATATTTAGCTAAATAAAAAATAAATAATCAGATAGATGCGAGAAATATTGCACCATTTTAGAACAAATATATAATATCTTGTCTAATAATTAGTAAATTGGAGAAATTTAGAAATATATTATAAACAAAATTGTAGAGTATGAATGTATCAATTCAACCTTTTTATTTTAAATATTAATTATTTTGAATCACAATTGGCCAGAAATTTTATTTCCGCGAGCTACTCACTTTGTGCAATAATTGTAAAAATAAAACAATATTAATAATTAATAAAGCTTATTTGATTGATTGTTTGGTTTCTTTTAAAAACAGTTTCAGAATAATAATTCTAAATAAACCTAGTTAAGGTTTCAACGCAATATTGATCTAGATTACGATTAGTACTTTTTTAAATATCGTGTTATATAAAGGTAAGTTAGTAAAAATATCAATTTTATTTGTTTTTATTGTTTTTCGGATCGTGCAGGTTTCTTTTTATTATTTCTTAAATATATACAAGTTTAGAATTACTATTCCTATTCTACTGATGGTTCTTTTTCAAATCAATGTTTCATTTTAATAATACGGTCACAGCTCATACTTTTGATGCCCCGTGTGGCGTTTAAGAAACAAATCCAGTCAGTTTAATTTATTGTACCAGGAGGGCAGTCTGGACCAGAAGCGTAATTGCATTTTGTTAAAAGTTGAGCGTATCTGTTTTGAAGCTCCAAACCTATTAGTAAATGAGAACTCTATAAATGCCAAGTCGTTTTCAGTCTTAATATACCCATTTGGATCTGATAAACTAGAATGCTCGTTCACATCTATTAAGATCATGCCTGCTCTATCTTGAGCTAATTTGCTTGTGTCCTCAAACTTGAGATTAGCTTCCATGCTAATTGAACTTAAATATAAATTTGATAACTTAGTGTTAGGCAACGGACTGTGTATTTCTTACGTAGCATTACACCAGATCAAATAATCTGGAAAGAAAAAAGACGCGAAAACCAGATTTATTAAATCACCTGTTCTAGAACGTCCCCAATAAGTGCGATTCCAAAGACAAAATGATAGTAGGTGTATATTGTGAAAATCGAGTATCTTTAAATCGTAAATTAGAGAAAAGAAACATATGCAGCTTGCTAAGGAAAGTCAGGCCAGTCAGGTACAGATTACCTAAACTGAAACTACGCACAATTCGTTTCAATCAGCCACGGTGGTTTAAACTTATCAATAAATGTCACTTTAATTTTGTCGAAGGAAATAGCTTCCTCCTGAGACGTCAGACTCGGATATCCAATTTGAGCAACCAAATTCTTCAAGGTCTTTTAAGTCCTTCTGTCAACTGCTGTGCATCCTCACACTTATTGCTATTATTCATTATATTAAAATAAGATTTATTATAAAAAAGCGTACGCTCACCATATTACTTATTTGAACTGAATAATAATACTTGTATTATTATTATTCTGTTATTACGTATGTTCGATTTATTGTGCCATCACTATGCTGGTTTAGACTACTTTGTCCGTGGTATTAGATTTCATGTCCTGCCTCATTGCGGATTTGGCCAAACTGTTATTTTTTAGTATAAGCATGTATGTTTATCTCTAAGCTGTTAATAGTTTTTTCTTTCATAACATACGCGTTATTTCAACAAGACGAATTTTAATAATTATTTTACAGCAAATAATTTTAAATATTCGAACGTGATCACCGTGGTCACCCTATTCCACGAAAGACTATTAATGTATATATATATATATATATATATATATATATATATATATGTATATATGATTAATCAAGTAATATGTGAAGGACAGTGTACTTCTTACGCAACACTGTACCCCGAATGCTTAACCTGGAAAGAGATTATAAATTACCTGTTCCTGAACGATCCTAATATGCATAAAAATTTTGTAAAATTGAAACGCGAAACAGTTTAGCAGCTACAAGTTAACAGAGATCACGCGTGTCAGGCACAAAGTAGAGAAAACTTCACTATTTTCCATAAGCTACTTCTACTTCGTAATTATTTGTTTACTACAATAACTGAGTAGACTTTGTTTACAGAAAAGTTGCCTAGTACCATGTTTGCTTTGTAACAACATTTTGAAACATTGGTCTGAAGAAGGCAAATAGTATTTATTTTTGTCAGAAGAAATATCTTCCTGTACATAATTTTGGGTGTAAGTATTAGAGTAATAATAATAATAATAATAATACATTTATTTGGCATCAAAGGCCAACTGGCCCGACCATTGAAATAACAAATCAAGGGTAGGATATGTGGAGGTGAATGGAATTGTGACTAGCAAAGTATTTAATAGCAGGGGGAAAGAGTTGATGAATGGAAAAATTATCATCAACATCAAGATAGTTCAAACTGGTGAAAAAATATAAAAACGGAATTCCATTTGACTAGACAAGATCAATTGGAGTTCAGTCCATGAAGTGTCCGAGCATCAAAGCGGGCTAGTTTGGGTCCGGACAAATGATTTCAAGTGTAAGATCGAAGATGATGGCGGACCGGAAGCAGACGTCGACCGATGGAGTCATTTGTCGTGGAGATTAAATTGATGGAGCGTAGCATAGACATGGATGGAGTCTACTAGATTGAAGCAAGTGAGTCTTGCAGGGGTCGCTGGCGTCCGTTGAACGAGGTTGTGATTGAAGGAAGACGAGGGGGAGTCGATGTCAGAAGCAACTCGTTGGTGGATCGGTAGGGCTTTTGAGATTCCGGTCTTCCGCTGAAAAAAGAAAGAAAAAAATGGATGAGCAAAACGTAGTAAAGTGTCCACTATATGGATATGATGGGGTGAAAAATGAGCTGAAAAGTGGTATCAGTGGGTCGAGAATGAAAGATTTAAAACCAGAGGGGTAAAGTGGAAAATTAGATGACGGCCTGAGGGATTTCGCCCTCCGAAGTCAGTAAAGAGAATAGCCTGGGGTGAAGGAAATGTTATGGATTGAGAAGGAACCAGTTTCGTTTCCAATCGGTCGTATCACAAAGAAGTTTGTTGAAGAAGTACTTATGGGACGCCTTTTTAAATTCGTGCTGGGTTTAGGAGCTTTATGTCCGTGGGAAGAGTGTTGAAGACACTAGTGACTTTGGAGAGGAGATATAATTTTTTTAAATATGGTGGTGGTATGGTTAGTTTGGATAGAAGAGATGCTAGAACGTCTGGCGTAGTGGTGACTTGGGTGAGCAAAGTAGGAGAGTGGTAAGCAAGTTGTGATCTTATGGATAAAAGAAATGACTCGAAGGTGACGGGTAAACCAAAGCGGTAGAAGATTTGCCAGGAGTAGGCGTTCCCGATAATTTTGGCATTGCGGGAAGACTCGCTTTAGAAATCTGGAGGATACCTGTTCAATAGTGTACGAGGAGGCGAGAGTGAGAGGACAGTAGAATTCGCTGGCGTATGAAATGAGGGGCAGAACGTAGACCTTGAATAACGTGAGTTGGAGAATGGGGTTGTTAGTCTTGAAGCAGATCAGACGGGCCCATTTGAAGAGTTTGGAAGTAGTGTGCGTAAGGTGTGGGGAGAAGTCTAGGGATTTTGAAAAATGAATGCCAAGATGTTTGGCCGAATCTATTATTTCTATGTCGAGGGGATAATTGGCAACAGGGATAGAGCAGAATGGATCAGAGGAGAGTTTCATTAGACGAGTCTTGGTGGGATTTAGTTTGAGGCCGATTCTGCTGAGCTGCGAGTGGAGCGAGGATAGGAGCTCCAATATAAAGGGTAAGGAGGGGTTGGATGCTGTGGGGTTACTGAATATGAAAACCATGTCATCCGCATATTTGAACAGCTTGAAAAGGTTGTCTTCAACCTGTATGTGCGCGAGCGTAAGGTTGAAGAGAATAGGACCAAGTGCGGAGCCCTGGCGAACATCGGATCGGATATAGGCTGGCCTCGAGTGACTACTGCCGACTTTTACTGTCGCACATCGGTTTCGGAGATAGTAACTGATAAGATTGATAGCATTACCGAAAATACCGCTTCTCAGTAAGGCGGATTCGATTGCTGAAAATGACAGCGAGTCAAAAGCCTTGGATATATCCAGGAAGAGGAGAGTGCACTCAAGACCTTTAGAGAAGGAGGAGTAGCAATGATCGAGAACACTAACTAAGTTGGTGGAAGAGGAGCGGCCATTCAAAAAACCATGTTGATCATCGAGGAGATAGAAGTTTACATGAGACTTAATGAAGGGGTAGATTAGGTTGTATAAGACCCTGTCGAAGATTTTGGTGATAATGGGGCGGAGATCTTTAAATGATGAGATCGACGAAGTGCCATTTTTAGGGATAGGAGAGATCGTCGAATTAAGCCAGTCCGGGGGAAGGTAGGTGGTTTTGAGACAATGATTAATAACATCGGCAATCAGAGAGAAGACGTTCCAGCCTAGAAGAGCAATCATGCTGACCGAGACACCATATTGATCAAATTGGTGTTTAGATTTAATGTCTTTAATTGCTTGGGCGACGGAATCCGGTGAGACGTAGAACCAGCGTAGGTTCTCGGTGTCTCCGTTGTCAAAAAATCTCGACAGGCGGAGTGCGAGTGGAAAAGGAGTCGAAGTGGTAAGTCAGATAATCGTTGGCAAAGCAGGAGTTGTCTGACTGAGAGAAGTTAATATACGAGGTTTTGGGCTTTTGCAGCAATTGGTGTTTGATGATAGCGAATTTTGCCCGGGGGTTAGGAGCTGAGCGGATGCGTCTTTCGATGTGGAGCGCTTGTTTGTTGATAGCCTGTTTAATGTGCCCATCGATGCGTCTCAGAGCGAGGGCGCGGGCAAGTGACGATGTGCGTAGACGAGAGTTGCGTGCGAGGTTGGTACGTGCCTTAAACAGAGTGTTCAACTTATTCGTCGAGTATACGTGTTGAATAGAGGTGGCGGAGTTATAGTGGGAGGATAGGATGTTATGGACTTCGGGAAAGCACGAGGAGAGATTGTTTGGGAGAAAGAGGTCCCTCCAGTTAACAGTGTCACAGAGTCGGCGAAACTCTTCCCAGTTGGTGAATCGCCTGAACGATTGGGTGTCTTCTCGAGGGGTGAAGGATAAGAGAGGTAAGAGGAAGGATACCTGATAGTGATCGAGATTAGGGAAGATCTCCCGAGAGTGAACATCGGTCGCCTCGTTATTGGAGAGTACACAATCCAGTTGGTTGTTCCCTCGGGTAGGAAAATGCACGAATTGGTGTAACAGGTTGTCCGCGAAGAGTCGAAGCAGTGGGTGACTTTCCGAAGCTAGATTATGCCAGTTAACCATGGGGAGGTTGAGGGCATCCACAACGACGTACAGATCGGAGTGTAAGGAGAAAAAAATAGATAGAAGTTGGACCCCGCGAGTGTCGTCGATGAGTGAGAGATTGGGGGGTCTGTAGACAACACTGGTAGATATGCTTTGGTTATGGATTTGTAGCTGAAACGAGAAAAATTCCAATCCTTGAAAGTTCGATGTCGACAGACGTTTTGGCATGAGAAGGGATCGGACATAGGCAGCCAGCTCGCCCCCACGACCGATAGTTCTTTCTCTACGAAGGACAGTGTAACCATGAATGAGGAAAAAGACATCACAGTGGATGGATGGGGACAGCCAAGTTCCAACAAGAAAGCATATGTCTAGCTTGTAAGGGGATGGAACAGCTCGTAGTTGATCGATTTTTCGCGTAAGTGACCTGTAATTGATGAGAACTGCAGAGAGTGCTCTGTGAGAGGGATGGTTAGATCGGGGAGGAGAAGCGTGCGGGGGCTATTCGCTGGCGGGCGGGGCGAGATTGAGGGCTGATGAGAGTGACTGACCGCTCGTTGACAAGGATGGATTGGTCAGCGTCGATCTGGATCTCTTTTGTCCCCCGTTTGTCGGGTGGGTGAGATAATTGGAGGGTTTGAAAGCAAAATGGAGGCGAAATATCTGGGCTCGTAGAGGCGCTCTGAATCTGCGTTGATCAGGTGATCAGGGACAGAGTCTGATCAGGGGCTGAGACGCAACAGTCCTGGGTGGGGTCAATGATGGTTTCGGTAGAGGGAGTTGAAGTTGATGGGGCTGGGTCGAAGTCCCGTTTGGCCTTAGGCGTCTTACGTTTATTCGGTTTCTGGGCCATAGCATCCGTTGAGGGGTTTGGGCTTTCTCTACAGTCCTCAATAGTAGCGTGCAGTCTCGCTTTAATTTGACTTTCCCGGATGATAAAAGGGGCGAGTGCAGTTTCAGATGACGAAGCTCACCTTCAGATAGTCTTTTGTGCGAGAAAAGAATAAAGGCATGACCCTTTCTCGAAGAGATCTTTTTAAGGTGGCTAAAGTTATCCCCTATTTGACTGATGAGATCTGAGGCCAGTTTGTCCTTTGAGAGGGGGAGCGCGGAAACCATAAAAAGAGGTTTCTCTTGTTGTGATTTCGTAGGGCAACCTCCCTAGCTATACCATTCAAAAGTGCATCAGCTTGACGTAATAAATGGGGCTGTACGGTGGAGATTGATGGGTTGCCAGTCAGTGCTCCAAGTAGTCCTGTGACATCCGCCATTTGCTGTTGGAGGTCAGTAAGATTGGAGATAAGTTTTTGAGAGAGGAACGGGGAGATGGGGGCTGGCGATGAAATCTGGTTCATGGTGGAGTGAGATAGAAGAGCAAATATAGCGTAGATTACGATAGAAGAGAGGAAAAGAATGGTTATTAATGCGAGAAAAAGAATGTGTATTAAAATGTCAATAATAAACGGGAAAATCGGGTGAGGTTGGAATAAATCCTTGATAACTGAAGGCAAATTTCAAAAAAAAATGTGTAAGTAAATTCCTGGTGGATCCTAGAGTTGAAATCAGACAAGAAATCCCAAGAATCTAAAAATAGAAACAAAATGAAACCCGATATCCTTTAAAATTAGAGAATTGTTGAAAACCACAAGCACGCTCTCTCCGGTCATTGCGTTCCACCCGACTAAAATTGATGATTTAAAAAAAGTCATTCTAATTGACCCAAAAAATGTCGACTTCTCCAAAAATAATGTGACAAAAGATTTGCATGACTTAAGTAGGTATTTAAAAACACTAGGGCTGAGCATAAACAGCAAAAAATGATAGCTCTAAAAATAAGTAAAAGAAGAGAATTCAATTAAGTTTATTTTCTGGATGATGTGATTAATGACGCTTTTGAGGTTAAACTTATGCAAGAAATTAAGGAGTTTGGCATAACTATTCAATGTGCAACTTCTGTAGAGAGCACTGTTGAAACCAACAAAATAAAAGCATTTTTATTGACCCAACCGATGTTTTGGGTTACTAGGAACCAGGACTTGTTTTCGACAGTAATACATCGATAAAATTAATGTTAAAAGTAAAATAAAAAATACGAAAAATCACCTTGGTATATCAGCTGATATCATATTTAAATTGCCTTTAGCTTTTATGAATGCGTTCTGCAATTTTATAAAAATTATTTTGAAGAATGGGGAATTACCAATCGATATTCTAACGATAGTAGATATACCATTGCCAAAGATAAGTAACGCAACGTGCGCCAGTGATAGTAAATAAATCTCTTTTATCCCTTAATTTTTGAAGATAATAGAACGACTGATACCAGGTCATTTAGAATGACTGTTGCCGGTTGGTTTTGAAACAAGTCAAAATGGTTTTACGAAAAATATATCGACGATTAATAATGTTTTCTATGTTTAAACATATAAGTATACTTGATGAGAAAATGTTAGATGCATTAGTCGTTTTTATAGATATCTCGAAAGTTTTTACTCAATCTTTTTTATGCTATTTTAAAGGCGGTTCATTTATTGTACCTTGATCCAATTTTTTTAGATTACTTAGATACTATTTATATAATCGAAAAATGAGTATTCAAGTAAATGATTTGATATCAAAATGGAAACGACGAAAAAGTATAATTCTACAAGAGTCAGATATGGAGCCAATTTTATTTAAAATCCTATTTACACATTTAGAAACTAAGATCCTCAACCGTCGAGTTTGCAAATTTGCAGATGATTTAAAAGTAATCTTTCCATTTGATCGTAAAAATGTCGATTCTCCATAAATAATGTGACACTAGATTTGTACGTCCTATGTAGTTATTTAATAACACTAGGGCAGAGAATAAACTGCAAAAAGCTGTTAGCTCTTAAAATAGGTAAAAGAACAGAATTTAATTATGTTTATTTTCTTGATGCTGTGATTAATGACGCTTTTGAGATTAAACTTCTGCAAGAGATTAAGGATTTAGGCATAACTATTCAATGTACAGCTTCTGCTGAGAGTCATGTTGGAATCCACAGAAAGAAAGTAATTTCATGGACTTAACTGAACTTCCTAGTGATCAGGAACCAGGACTTGTTATCGGCAGTGATTCATTGATAAAATTAGTGTTAAAAATAAATTCATAAATACAAAATGCTGACCTTGGTATGTCGATTGATAATCTAATTTAATTACCTTTAACTTTTATGAATGCCCTGTGCAATTTTATGAATAGAATTTTGAAGAATGGGGAATGACCAATCGATATTTTACGATTATAACTAAACCACTGCAATAGGTAAGTAATCCAACGTGTGCTAGTGATTATAAAATAATCTCTATAATCCCTTTATTTATGAAGATAATAGAACGAATGATATCAGATCATCTAGAATGTATATTTCAGGTGGTTTTGATACAAATCAACATTGATTTATAAAAATAGAACGACATTTCATATTATGTTTTCCATGTGGTAATATATAATTAAATTTGATGAGAAAAATTTAGATGCATTATTCATTTTATAGATATCTCAAATGCTTTTGAATCTATCTCTTTTGATTCTATTTTAAATGTGGTTAATTTATTGAACATTGATCCAATTATTTTTAGATTACTCAGATACTATTTATATAATCAAAGAATGAGTATTCAAGTAAATGATTTTGTATCAAAATGAAAACGAGTAACAATTAGAATTCTACAAGGATCAAGTTTGGGGCCAATTTTATTTAAATCGTGTTTGCAAATCTGTCGATAATTTAAAAATATTTTTTTCAGTTAATCCAAATATGTCGACTTCTCCAAAAATAATGTGACACTAGATTGTATGAACTAAGTAGGTATTTTGTAAAGGTCTTTTGCGGGGTTGCTATCTCCCTACATAGAGTTGGTAGCGGCTGTTGAGATCCGTGCTTATGATCAATCCCCGGCCTTTTCCCGATGGGTGATGTGAGAAGACTTATTCGAATGATCACATATGTATTGTACACAATGTTGCATGGAAAATTCATAGTTAGTCCAAATTGACTGTGCTCTAGACGGAAACATAACAAAATACTGTTAATAAAATTGAATGTCTTATACACAAGCCACAATTAAACAAAATTGTCCAAAAACTCTAGACGGCAGCAAAACGAAACACTGTTAACAATAAATTTGAATTGCCCATGTCACAGTTAAACAAAATTGTCTGTGCTCTAGACGGCAGCAAATGAAATAATTGTTAACAAAGATGAATGTTCCATATTACCGCTAAATTATTCTTCACAATGACTTCAACGCGATGAACATATAACCGATTGAAAAATATATGATGATAAATAGTCACTGTAAATGTTGTCACTGATGATGGTAGAATAAAATCGTGTAAAACTTCAATGAAAAAACTTCACAAATAATTAATCCTTTGTTGGCTATGGTTTTAACACATTTAATTATAATAATCCATTGTACTATAATATATAGAATTCGATGCAAACAGTAAATCACTTGTATAAACTGCTGTGGAGGCCATTTGGTCACTACCATAAGAGAGAGTTCTGGGATGCCAGGCCTGGAAAATCCATATATGCGGGATGATCATCTGATTTGGAACACTTGTTCTCTGAACTATCTTTTTAATCTACAATCCATAAGTCTTACTCTATAACTACCTGTATCCTCAAGATTTAATAAACCAGCCATAATATTATTAAATTACTCGCAATTTATATATTATATTATTTGTTTACCAGGATACGCTGACATTTACGGTTTCCAAAACAAGACGAGGATAACCTTAAAACAAATATCCACGTCAATTTCCTGAAGCAAATTTGTTGTTCTTTTCGCTGATTATTAAAAAGAACAATACATAAGAAGATTACAATAATTTATTCGAAAAGATATCGTAGATGGAACCACGCATTGTTCCGCCTGTACGATTCAGCAACTCAGGAAAAAACTCCCTTTTTACCTTCGACAAGACAAGTAAAAAACTACGACAGTAAAATCAAAAGAACTTCCAAAAAATTTACAATATTTAAAAAAAATTACTATATTGTTTTAGGAAACCAGCGATATCATCAAATGTCCAAAAATAAAAATTGATTTATTTTTATATGAGGAGTTAATTGGTGTCCAATAATTAAATTAACCTCCACACTGCGAATAATCCAACGAAGAGAAATAAATCCACTATGGCACAATAATCCACCGCATGTTCCCTGCGTATTGCGCGCGGGTTTGTGTATTTAATAAACCCATTAATCCTTTATAAAAGAATATCTCAAAAGCTTTTAACTCTATCTCTTTTGCGGCTTTTTAAAGGCTATTAATTTATTAAAATATGATCCAATTATTTTTAGATTAATCAGATACTATTTATATAATCGAAGAATGAGTGTTCAAGTAAATGTTTTGATATCAAAATGGAAATGATCAACAAGTAGAATTCCACAAGGATAAAGTTTGGGACCAATTTTATTCAAAATCGTATTTGAGAATTTAGAAACTAAGATCCTTAACGGTCGAGTTTGCAAATTTGCTGATGATTTAAAAATAATCTTTCCAAATAATCCACAAGTTGTCGACTTTCCAAAATAATGCGACTAAAGGTTTGTATGACATAAGTAGGTATTTAATAACACTAGGTCTGAAAATAAAATGTAAAAAGATGATAGCTCTATAAAGAGGTAAACTAATAGAATTTAATTATGTTTTGCTCTTTTGATGCTGTGATTAATTACGCTTCTGAGATAAAAGTTCTGCAAGAGATTAAGGATTTAGGCATAACTATTCAATGTGCATCTCCTCTTGAGAGCCATGTTGAAATACACAGAACGAAAGCAATTTCACGGAACTAACTTATCTTTTGGGAGACCAGGAAGCAGGAAATGTTATCGACAATGATTCATTGATAAAATAATGTTAAAAATAAAATCAAAAATACAAAGAGTTCACCTTGGCATATAGATTGCTAACCTACCTCAATTACGTTTAACCTTCAGGAATGCGCTCTGCAATTTTATAAATAGAATAAGGAAGAATGGAGAATTAATGATCGATATTTTGACGATCGTAGCTAAACCATTGCCAAAGATAATTAAGAAAACGTGCGCCTGTGATTGTAAACTAATCTATATTATCCCTTCACTTCTAAAGATAATAGAACGACTGATACTAGATCATTTAGAATGTATGTTGCCGGTTGGTTTTGATACAAGTCAACATGGTTTTACGAAAAAAATTCGACCGTTTATAATATACTTTCTATGTGGAAACATGTAAGTAAACTTGATGAGAAAGAAATTTAGAGACATTAATCATTTTTAAAAGAATATCTCAAAAGCTTTTAACTCTATCTCTTTTAAGGCTATTTTAAAGGCGATTAACTTATTGAACATTGATTAAATTATTTTTAGATTACTCAGATACTACTTATATAATCGAAGAATGAGTGTTCAAGTAAAAGATTTAATATCAAAATGAAAACGAAAAACAAGTAGAATTACACAAGAATCAAGTTTGGGACCGATTTTATTTAAAATTGTATTTGAACATATAAAAACTAAAATTCTTAACGGCCGAGTTTGCAAATTTGCTGATGATTTAAAAATAACCTTTCCAATTGATCCGAAATATTATCCACTTCTCCAAAAATAATGTGACAAAAGAT